>CABHPH010162032.1:0-41673 GCA_902168325.1 Peromyscus nudipes | reverse complement strand
CCAACCAAGTAAACACACAGAGACTTACATTACTTATAAACTGTATGGCCGTGGCAGGCTTCTTGCTAACTGTTCTTATATCTTAAATGAAGCCATTTCTATTCATCTATAAGTTGCCATGTGGTTTATGGCTTACCTATATCTTAACATCTTCTCATGGCAGTGGCTGGCAGCATCTATCTGCCTTAGCCTTCCACTTCCCAGAATTCTCTTCTCTGCTTGTCCCGCCTATACTTCTTGCCTGGCTGCTGGCCAATCAACATTTTATTTATACAGAGCGATATCCACAGCATACATATTTAAACCTGATTGGTATGAGCTAGTCCTTTGTAGGTCATATTTTCACTCATGTATACAATGTCACTGGAGTGCCTCATTACAGAAAACATCAGGGGAGGTCATCCCAAAAGAAAAAGTGAGCTTACCTATCAGACCTTCCTTGACTATTCTGTGATAAAGGACTCCAGAACATCTTGTGTATTTCCCTCGGAACTCAGCTAAACCATTCAAGCAGTCCCAGCTCTGAGTTTTACAATGGTCTTTGAAAATTAACTAATCTCTCCTACTGATTTTGCAGTCAGTTTCCATTATAACTACAATATCATGTGGATAACCTGGAATTAATGCATATGGATGCCTCCTACCAGCACTTGCAGTCCAAGCCATAGTTCTTACCCTTCTTGCCAGAAAGTAGTATCTTGTCTGCAAATTTAGAGAGAGAGAGAGAGAGAGAGAGAGAGACAGAGAGAGAGAGAGACAGAGAGAGAGAGAGAGACAGAGAGAGACAGAGAGAGAGAGAGGAGAGAGAGAGAGAGGAGAGAGAGAGAGAGAGAGAGAGAGAGAGAGAGAGAGAGAGACAGGGGCAGGTCAGAGCATAACCTTATAGAGTCAGATCTCTCCTTCCACCTTTATATGGATTTCAAGTGTTGAACTCAGGCCATCAGGTTTGTGTGGGCAAGTTCTTCTATTCACTGAGCCACTTTGCTGATCCTTGGGTCATATTTTTAATACTTGTTCTCTTCAAGTTTTCACCTTTTTAAGTTTTGTTTTAATTGATACATAACTTCATATTGACCAGGTATAACCAGATGATTATCTATGTTTATAGCCATTGTATAATGATTAGATAAGAAAATGATTGGCATATACATCTCCTCTGACACTTATTCTTTGGTGAGCATGTACAGATTCTTGTTGTTTAGCTGTTTTAAAATATACAGATTCACTACAATCACCTTAAAGTGCGTGTAGCAAACAAGATCTTATTTCTCATATCTAACTTTAAATTAGTTCTCACCGGTCAGTCACCCTGCCTCCACTCTCCCCTTCTTGTGATCATTATTTACTCTCTACTTGTTATGGGATCAATTTTTAAGAGTTGAGGGGTATTATTCTCATGTAAGGATTTTTTTCTTCTACTTGTAACTTTTTCTCATTTTTCCTTCATTTCTCTGATTTTTAAAATATTCTTTGTATTTCTTTTCCCATTGACATTAGCATGTCAAGTCATGTTTATGAACCATTGTATTACTTCTAGCCTAGTCTTTGTGTGTTAGTTTTGATTTCATGTTCTTTACTAACTTCTGTTGCTTCCTCAACACTGAGTCTTTCCTATTTTAAACTCATTTTTATGGCTCTGTTGTTTTATAAATATGCTTCAGCATGTCCAGGCAACTGTTTTCATTTGTTTTATGGGCGTATGCTCCTGGCAGGTTCTTATTGGTCTGTAGACCCATGGTTTTCTTCCAGGCGTCTTGTTTCTTTTAATAGATTGGTTTAGGAATAAGCCTCAGTCTTTCTTCTTTTCTTCCATGGTCTTGTTCTTTCTTTCCAACAGTTTATTTTCTTTTTTATTGTTATGTCTTCCCTATTATCTCCATATTTAGTTGACCACCAGGAGGAATCTACTGCAGAATAAAAGACTACTTGTATGTATTTAAATTATTTTTCTATTTTCCCTTATTAAGATAGGAAAATGTACTTTTTCCAGCATTTGTTGTTGAGACAAGGTCTCACTTTTTAACACAGACTGGTCTAGAATTCGTTAGATAGCCCAGACTAGCCTAACACTCATAGCCATTCTCTCACCTCAGCTCCTAAATGGTGGGATAACAGGCATGAGCCGTCAGACCCAGCTCAATGATGTCTTCTATTTCATTCTTTTTGTATACTTTCTTTGTGAAATCAGATGTAATTTATATATCATATGGAATAGAACTTACACGTTATCATAACGTAGGTCTTCTTATTTACTCTATTAATGTAGAAAACTGCATTGGTTGCTTTTTGAGTGTTAACAGCATTTTGTTTCATTGGGATAAGCTCTAATTGGCTGTGACATATTATTCAATTTAGAAATTACTATATCTTATTGGGTAGTATCTTATCACGGATGATTTCCCTCATATTCATAAAGGATAGCTGTATAAATATGTCTTCCTTTTTATGATGACTGTTTTGGTTTTTAATATCTTCTCTTTGTTTTTTGAAAGTAGTAATGTAAAATTGATTTTATTTCATCAAATGTTTGGCATCCCCTCTGTGAAGCAATTTTTGCCAGAAATATTTGGAAGATGATAATGATTTTGAATATAAGTTTATAAAATGTTACCTCTTTGTTAAAAAATAATTCACTGAAAACAATTTCAATTTCTTAGATATAGGACTATTTATAATTTCTATCTCATTTGTCAGTTTTAGTTTTTTTTTAAGAATTTTTAGATTTTATCTGTATTCTTTTTCTATAAAGTTTACTTTTTCTTTCTTGGTCTTTCTAAGCAGTGTATTTTTTAAATATACCACTGAGTTTAATTTGTTCTTCTATAGCTTCTTGCATTGGAAGGCTCCATTTCTACCTTTTTTCTGTAATCTAGGCATTTTAAAGCAGGGAATTTTTCTCTACTGTGTTACTGCATCTTACATATTTCAATATCATTTTTATTTACCTTTAAATAATCCCCAGTTGCCTTTAATTTTCTGTTTTGACACATGCTATTCACAATAGCTTTGTTAATTATCAAATAATAGGTTTCTTATATAATCCATTTTCAGTTTTTCATAATTCATGAACATTGTAGTTGAATACTGCTTTTGATGATTTCAGTCCCTTGAGATGCACTGAGACTTAGGCTCAGCATGGTCCATATTGGTGACTGTTTTGTGTGCTCTTGTAAATGTCACCATAGACTGCAGTGTTCAGTTGCCGTTAGGTCTGCTTATTGATGATTATACTCACACATGCTAGTCCTTGAGCAATATTTCTGTGTAATTCTGTCAATTCTTAACCAAAAAAAAATGTTTAAGTATCTAGCACATTTTTTGGTTGTTTTTTCTTTTAGTTCTGCTGGGTTTTAGTTAGGAATCTGCATCTTTCTGTTCATTGTTGCTATTTCACATATTTTGAAGCTTCTTTACTGGAAACGTACACATTTAGGTTAGTTACATCTCCCTGATGACTTAAGATTTTTATCATAATGACAGACATGCTATGTACTGTTTGTCTTGAAGTTCACCCTCTCTCGGATAGTAAGTGAAATAAGACTGGTTCCACTATGTTTAATGTTTGAGTAGTATCCCTTTTTCATTCAGCCATCTTCTCTTGTTCACTTTTATATGAAAATAATTGTACTGAGTTTTCAGTGGAAAGAGGCCAAAATAGCTTCCCAGTTCCACCAATCTGTATCAGGGCTTCTTGAACTATTTACACTCAACTACTTTTTTCCAAGAATTTTTTGTGTGACCTCAGATATATTGACTTGTAAAATGGGCATTTAAATTAAAAAGTTACTGATAATAAATCATAAAGAAATTTTTTACAGTCCTTCAGTATATGTCTTAGTTAGGATTACTATTGTGATGATACACCATGACCAAAAGCATTTTGAGGAGGAAAGAATTTATTTTGCTTACCCATTCTTACATCATCAAAGGTAGCCAAGGCAGGAACCTGGAGGCAGGAGCTGATGTAGAGGCCATGGAGGGTGCTGCTTACTGGCTTATTCCTTCCTCACGGTTGCTTAGCCTGCTTTCTTATTGCCCTCAGTACCAGAAGCCCAGGATAACACCACTCACATTGGGCTAGGCCTTCTCACATCAACCATGAATATGACCAGTTTCTCACTCAACCAGCATCAGAGAAGTTTTCTCTTACAGGAGATGAGGACTAATTCAGAGACTCACAACTGGACAGTATGCAAAGAGTGAGAGACCTTGGAACACACAGTCCTAAATGGAATGTCTGCCTCAAGCCCCTCCTCTTGGTGCTCAGGGAACTATGCAGAAGTGGAGGCAGAAAGGTTGTTAAAGTCAGAGGGGTTGGAGAACACCGAGGAAACAGTGCCTCCCACATACAGCAGGACTGACACACATATGAACCCACAGAGACCGTGTGCCATGCACAGTACCTGCACAGGACCAAGCCAGATGGCGTTCCAGCACTGAGAGGGGGAGTAAACATGAGCCTGCATCCCTAACCCAGAAGCTCTTTCCAACTGACAAATGCTTGCAAATGAAAAATCAGTTTTCCCCAATGGAGTCTCACTAGGTATACAGACAATACTGTATTGGGAGCCCACGTGCTCAGCAGTACATGCCCAGCACAAAATGAACTCATTGGTATTTCTGGAGATCTTTTGTCTCATAATGCTTTGTTTAGGCATTTTTTACCTTTTTTTAAAATTGTATATTGTGATTTCTGATTTTGTTTGTCTATGGTGTGTGTGTGTGTGTGTGTATGTGTGTGTATTTGCATAAATTCTGTCATTTAATGACTGTTTTATTACACCCAGGTCAGAAACCCAAATCACAATTTTAAAAATCAAACATTATCACACATTACAATTCAGAGGTACACTGATTTGGTACTTCCATGCTGAGGAGTAACAAATGATAAAATACTAAGTATCTTTGTTCTCCATAATTAAACAATTATGTTCCATATGTAATAGCAGAAAATATCAGAATTCCAGATCCTCAGCATCCATGTACAAAAGATATGGCAGCATCCATCTGGGGTACCCTGGAAGATTTGGGGGTATGAAGATAGACAGACCTCCATGGCTTGCTAGATGTAAGTCAAGTTCAGTGAGACTGTCTCATAATATAAAAAGTAGAGTTATAGCATAAGATACTAAAAAAAAAATGATTGAACTCTGGTCTTCACCTATGGGCATAACCTGTACAGGCAAATATAGCCTCCCACACCAACGTATATGCATGAACACGTACATACAACACACCACTATATACACACTCAAATTAAAATTTTAAAATAAAATAAATAAATCCTAATAGAATTAGTTTTAATTTAGAGAAAATTTTATAAACTATATATATTTATATTTAATATGTAATATAAAATCACCATATATAATATAAAATATAAAACGAATTTGTGTGAAAATGTTCAGCAGACAAGTTGAAGATTCATTTTCCCTCATGACATGACAAAATTGTCAAAAGTCTCTCCGTTGCTGATGAAAAAGTTAGGAATGATGTCATTAAATGGTTCTCCCATGTAGTGAGTTAGACTTGGAATCCATCTTTCCACATCTTCTCACTCTAAATCGTGTGTCCTCACCTTTATACCACATTGTTTTATGATAAAACTTTCAAAATATTGCAAGATCACTGAGTGGGTGAATGAGTTATTATAGCTTCAGAGACTGGGCTCCTCTATAACAATAGAAGAAATGAGCAGTCAGAAATTTGAGGCAGAGGCCTAATATATCACACATACTCTCCAGGAACAAAGACAAGTGATCACCTCTACCTGGAAGCATGCCTGTATATACTTCATTAGCTTTCAGAAGGACTAGATCTGTCTTACATCATTTATACTCTCTGACATCTACTTACTGCTACTCTGCCAGTAGCAACCCATTCTGTAGACACAGCCCCACGCCATCACTGTGGAAGGGAGCACAGTGGCATGGGAACTCTCACATACATATGTACTTCACATCATCACCTCATAGAATTTGCAGACTACACTGTGTTATCTCCCAACTAGGCAACGAAGAGAGGAGTTTAGTTCTCCAGAGCCAAACATACAGTCAAAACAGTGTTGCCTTCTCTTCCTGGAAGACAAGCACTGGTATTCCTAAGCATCTTGTTGCTCAGGGACAGCCATGTTGTAAGTTTAAAGGCAGAACAGCTTCACCACACATTGGTTAACCTGTAGTCACAGGTGGCTATGAACTTTTGTTTGTTTTTGTTTGTGTTGTGTTGTTTGTGGTGCTGGCGATGAAACCTAGGGCTTTGAGCATGCTAGGAAGGTTCTCTATGGTGGAGTTACTTTCTTACTGAGCCATCAAGCCACCAACTGCTGGTGTGTGTGTGTGTGTGTGTGTGTGTGTTTGTGCGTGTGTGTTTGTGCGTGCGTGTGACTGTCTGTCTGTCTGTCTGTGTATGTGTACTTATGTTTCTGTGTGTCATGTCTGTGTATGTGTGTCTGTGTTTCTATGTATCATGTCTGTGTATGTGTGGGTCTGTGTTTCTGTGTGTCTGTAAGCATACAGCACATTGGGGCCAGAGATCAATGTGGAATTTATTTTTTCAGTTGGTCTATACCCTATTTTTTGAGACAGAGTCTCTTACAGGACTGGGACTCATCAAAACAGCTAGGATTTCTGGCAGGAGAGCGTCAAGGATTCTTCTGTCTCTATCTCCTTTTTGCTAGCATTACAAGTGTGAGCCACAACCACAGTTTTTTTACACGGAGGCCGGGTTCTCAGGCTAACACAGTGAGCACTTTACCAACTGAGCTATGTTCTTAGTCTGTCAGCCACCAACTGTTAAACCAACAATGTTCAGTCTCTGGGGAGACTGCCAAAACCTGGCAATACTGACTCTATTTCAAGTTGTGATGACTGGGTATTAGGAAAAGTTTTCAAGTAATAATAATGTAGGCTCAGGTAAGCTTTATTGACTACAATACCATACTGCCAGTCTGAAGATCTGAATTTTATTTTTGTGTTTGCTATTCAGTCATAATTGGAGAACCTTCTGAGCAAACTCATCCTAAAGAACTCATCTTTCAAATGTTCACATTATTTTATAGCAAAAATTTAAAACTTGCTACATGATATTTTAATATATATTCGTGTATATTCATATATATATATATGCCTATATTTACTTGTTCACGTTTTTTTAATTGGGAAAATCACATTGCCTTACAAGTTTTATTTCAGTGTAAATCAAGCTTGATGTCTATAAGCAGAAATAGTACTGGCCATTGGCCAACGTGAAAACAAAGATAAGGTTCATTTGCACACCACTCTTTGTGCTACACCTCTGACCCTCTGTGACACCCTGTGACCTGCGGCTCAGCTTTCCTCAGCGTGAATGACATAATAAACTATTGGCCAGGCTCCTGTTTAAGGAACTGTTTTCATGGCCCGGAGAGGCTTTTGTCAAATCTTAAACCCATTATTTACTAGCTGTGTGTTCTTTGTCGAATGACCCATTTGACACTTGAGCCTTTATGTAGCCATGATACAATAAACCTCCTGGGTCACATCAGATGAAAACTAGACCTGATCCACCCACTGTCGCTGTGTCCACTGTGTGCTAGCCGCCACCTTGTCGTCTAGATAGCACACTTTGTGTCTCCTAGGTCTTCTCCTCCCACCCCTGCATTGTGACTCATTGGGAATGGAATCTGCCCAGTGGTAGTTTTCAGTATCGAGACAATTTTTGTTCACTACCCTTATCTTCAACTAAAACTCTATTATGAAACCACAAAGAACTACTGTTGGTGCCTGAAGAATTAGATATACTGTATTGGAAATATCCCATATTAGAAAGATCCCATATTAGAAGCTACTGCTGGTGCATGGAGAGTTAGAATCATTCTGGTAATAACAATTGTGCATGAATGAAATCAGCATTTGGATGGAGAAGGAGTATCCCATATTGGAAAGTAATCATAGCTTTTATGTTCATGTGTGCGTACGCTTTGACAGCTTTTTGGAGACCACAGCCTACTACTTCATGAAACCAAAAATTGGAGAGAAGGAGGTGTCCCCAAATGTTTTCTTCAGTGTCTGGCATGAATTCAGCTCTGACTTTAAAGACTCTTGGAAGAAGGAGAACAAACTGATTCTGCAAGAGAGGTAGGTGTCTTGGTGTTCACAATGGCATTTAAAACTGGTATTTTATTAAGTGTGACTCCACTGGGGGTTGCCAATTTTTATAGCATGAATGAAAACTTTGATGGCCCTCACCCTGGGATAGCAAGTTGAAGAGGTGCTGATACTTGGCAGAACTTGGAGTTTGACTAAGAGGAGTGTGGACTAGAATGTGATGCTACAGAGAATAGCCAAGGGTAGGGGCAGTGCCATTGTCTATTAAAATAAGTTCTATTGTGGAGAAACCAAAGAAAGAAAAGCCATATGAAGGATTGAATAACCCTATAGGGATAAACCTTCTCCCCTCTAAAGACTGCTAGCAAATGATGCAAAGGTCAGAGGAATAGTTTTTGCTCAATTCATGGTATATTGTCAGTTTCATCAGTTCATCTCAAAATTTTACCCAGATGTCTCCCCAAACCATAGATGATCATGCTTTTTGAAAAGACCCCTCAAGATTCTTGTGGAATGACAGCACATTTCCTAAAATAAATCTGTTCGAGAATGAAGAGAGATTTTTCCCCTCTTGAGGATGTGAAATAACATCTCAGGGATTATGAAATTCCACAAAGGCATATTGAATATTAACTCATGAAGAAAGCTAGCCCTCCTAGGGCAGCCTCCCCAAATAGCTGGGTCTAGTGGGAAAATGAAAGAGAAATATAATCCACCCACTAAGCAAATCCTAACACAGAACCAATTAGCACACTTCCTCACATCCCTGTACTAACAATGGCTTTGCTTTAGTACCTTAGAGAGCTTACATCCTGAGGGACTTGGTTCATCTCTGCTAGAATATTCCATCGTTTCCTACTTATTGTCTTCAGGCTGGTCTGCTTGCACATACACCATGATGTGCACCTAGTTTTCATTTATGAGTAGGCTTCCCCATCTCCTTAAGTAAACAGTTAATTGCTAGCATTTTTGTGCATACGTATGATGCAGACGTGGCCCCCTTCCACAACGAAAGCCGTGCACCTCCTCTTGTGGCTCACTGGCCCCTCAAATCTAGCCTAGTCAGTAAGTGCCGGGTTCAATGAGAGACGCTATCTCAAAAAATTAGTTGGAGAAACAATTGTAGAAGTCACCTGAAGTCAATCTCTGGCCCCCACAGAGGTACATGTGTACCTGCACACACATATCTATGCACAAACACACACTCATATATCGCACACAAAAGATAGTTATACTTCAATCACTGTTCTGTCATACATTCATATACATATCCCTTCATTCATATATTAAATGATATTTTTATTCTCCACCCACCAAAATGCTTGCTCCATTTAGAGGGTTATAAAGGAGAAACATTTTTCACCTCTACCACATTTACATACTTCCCTTCTTAAATCTCTAAATTTAATTTTTTTAACCTAGAAAAGCATCTGAAACCCACGCACCCTGTTATTGAAAGTGGACAGCATAGAATTTCTTATAGAACAGTTATTGGTAGCATCTCTTGGATTAGGGACCTAAGTGAAGATAGAACTGGTCCAATTTGGACATCAACAAGATAGGAATAAGTACAAGAATAGCTAGCTGCCCTGCCACATATCAGGTGAGTAAACATGTCACAGATACCGGGGGGGGGGGGGGGGGGGGGGGGGGGGGGGCAAGGTGGACTCAGTCATCATTATTTGCTGCATCACCAGACAGAACATAAACTCTGGTTAAGAAGATGCCATCTGGTAGAAAATGTCGAGGCTCACTGATTCAGACACACTGTACCTAAAATCACTTCTAGTCTCTGTTCAACATTCCCAAAAAGTTCTGTTTCTAGGTGACATTAACACCACCAGTCTTACCATATTGAGTTATTGAGTCTGACATGCTCAGACAAGGTTGTCTTCACTTTTTAAACTCCTTTGTCCGGCCAGACTTTGTTCTGATGTCTTGGACTTGTCACATCCTTAGAAATATGCTAAGGGCATTTGGATACACAATTGAGGACTATATTTCCTTGTGGCTGTGCTGTGATTGGCTGAATCCAAATGATCCTAGCCATCCATTTGTAATTTTACTACATTTGCTTGTGAGAAAGGGCTAAGGCAGAACATGTAGCAGGCCAGGAAGGACTGGCATCTGTTACGCCTCTCAGCAAAGGATGGCCAGGCTGCTTTGAAGAGTGGAGCCATTGATCAGAAGTGTTTGCACAGTGCTGTCCCTTTGCTCAAAGCTGAATACACGGCATAAGTAATAAAAAAAAATGTGAGATTCCTGTTTGAAAATGAACAATTTCAAAACAACAAATAACAGCCTATATCCAGTGTTTTATTTCATGCTATAAATTCTCTTGCTTGCACTGTAGTATTTATTTCACAGTGAGAAGGTTATTGTTGTATTATTTCTGAGGGAACGTTCACCTGTGACTTACCCTCAGTGTTTTCCCTTTGGTGCATCTGTATATATTTAATAACTTGACCTGTTGCATCACTGTCAGTGACACGGACATGGGAGTACAAACCTAGCTCACTAGAGTAATGAACACGTTTTTTCCACATTATTTTAAGTTGATCGTTGTGGGTCATAAAAGCCCTTCTCCAAATACCTTGAGCAAAGTGAGAGCTCTTGTTTAGACAGTCAGGCTGCAGAAGGGTGGGAGAGGAACTTGTCTGTGAAACGCCCAGATGCAGAGCTCTCCTGGTAATAGTGCGTTGGGCATGCATCTCTGGACCACTTTTTCTCTGTTTGTTTTTTTCTCTTTCTCTCTGGGTATTTTGCCTGAGTGTCTGTGGACCATGTGGCTGCATTGCCCACAGAAACCAGAAGAGGACATTGGATTGTCCATAACCAGACTTACAGGTGGTTGTTAGCTGCCATGTTGGTGCTGGGACTCAAACCCAGTTCCCCAGGAAAAGCATTCCCCTTTGTTTCTTTTTAAATGTCTTCTCTCTATCCTTCTGTTTTCTTCCTCCTCCCCTCACTTCTTGTCATCGTCTGTCTTCCCCGCCCACATCTTTCCCCTTTTCACTACCTTTCCCTGGCCACACTCTAATCCCACTTTCTTCTGTGGGTCCATGTGATTGTCAAGCTTTTTCTTTAACAGTAGACTCATATCCTGTGGCCTTCATGAGTAGCCATGGCTAACATTTTTCACAACCTAGGCATAGAAAGCACTCTCCAGCACCCTCTAGAAGAATTCCAGGGTAAACTCCAAATAAACTCTGGCCACCTTTGGCTCTCCTACTATGGCCAGCCAGGGGCTATCACAAATAGCTCAACTGCACTTCAACCCATTCCTCTAGCCAGGGCTTGCCATGACTGGCAGTTCGCTTCATATCAGGTTTTTTTTGGGGGGGGGCGGAATAAGGGAAAAACAGTTTCAAAAAGAAAGAAAAGAAAGAGTTAACTATTACCTCAGTTTATCAGACCTATGAAAGTTGTCCATGTAATTGCCAAAGTGATTTAGCATGTGTTATGTATCTTTTACTGGGAGATGCAAACAAAGGTCTCTTTACTCCAGCTAGGGCACCAATGACAAACCAAAGAAACGATTTCATTCACATCTAGCTCAGTAAACCAGTGAGCCAAGGGGTTACTTGTAGTAGGAAATGACACTGGAGCATAGCCAACATAAAGAGAGCTGCATTCCAAAAAGCCCATCCTACACGGGCAATGAGTCACAAAGCTGCATCCCTGATGCTTTCTGCCCAGCTCACAGACAGCTCAGCTGACCGACCAGAGAGTCATATGTCCCCAGCGAGTGTTGCTGCTTTTTCACTAGAGGGAGTTGCCTTGTGTATCCTCTACCTTCCTGAGCCTAGTAGGTTTCAGTTACTTCCTGAGTTTCAAGAAGGAAATGTTTTGGTTGAGTGTGCAGAAATAACCTGAACAATGATATTAGTTATACCGTTGAACTCTTCCTTCCTGATAAAATTTCCCATCTTCTCATTTGGTATTCATAAATAAATGATTCTTCAAGGTTTTATGTCCTGTATGGATATTCCTCCCCATTTGATTTCTAACTGATATCTCATCACACACATATACACACACATATCTATATATATATATATATCATTGATACACACACATATACACACACACATATATATATATCATGGATACACACACACATATACACACACATATCTATATATATATATCATGGATACACACACACATATACACACACACATATATATATCATGGATACACACACACATATATATATATATATATATCATGGATACACACACATATATATATATATCATGGATACACACACACATATACACACACACATATATCATTTTAGAGGTCCTTTGGCTGTTTCTCTATCATTGAAAATAAATGGTATCATATTGTGTCTCTAATAAGATGTTTTAGTGTATTAATAAGGGGATGACATCATTCTAAAAAGAGAGTTTATAAATGCAAGGTATTGCTATGACAGTTACCTTTTTGGTTAGGTAAAATGTGTCTGTTCTGCATGTGAGGATCTACTTTTGTTTAAATGTTACTATACACTATGCTTCTCGATGAATGTTGTCTGATATGATAGAATATTGTTTTTATATGGACCACTAGCCCACTGGCTTTGTTAAAAGTCAATAAAAGTGGTCTTTTCCATTTACTTGATGTATATACACATTTATTAATAAGAAATCTTCCTTTTTAAAAAATTCAGACATGCCATCACTGAACAACATAAAACATGAAAAATAAGAAGTCAGGAACATGTTAACAAATTCTACCAAGTCCCCTCTTCCCCAATATCTCACAGAGCATGCTTGTAATATGTAAGACCATAGTACAAAAAATGAAAACTTTTACATTAGTCACTCAGCCACTTTAATAAGACCTTGTAAAGATGGGACAAAAGCCCAAATAATTAAGCACATATATACATCTTGGTCCCTGATTAATAGGCTGTGGGTTAGATCCTAGAAGAAGAGGGTAGCCCACCCCAGAGAAACTTTACTCCTCACCTCTCTTTACTGTGATTTGAAATCAATATTCATCCAGGATTTTCAGCTGTATAACTCTGTGGAATTATTTTTTTGTTATTCATTCAATACTCCTTGAACTTCACTAGGCACTGAAGTTTTCAAGCCCTCTATAGGCAGTCTCGCCTTCCTTGATTATACAGTCTAGCACTGAGCAGTGTAACATACAGCAGAGAATGAGGAGGGGCTGAGGTCTAGCCAGAAGACTTTAAACACAGAGCTTAGAGCCCATGCAAGATTTTTTTAAAGATGGTTTAAAGCACTAAAATCATTTTAGACAACAAAATCTTTCTCCAGAAAACTGGCGCCCAAGCTCCATGAAGTGTGGTATACCATAATTTCATTTTTAATCAGTTAGACATTTTAATTCAATAAATCAATTGAGACATTAGTATGAGTTATGTTTAAAATATTGTCTAATTTAATTTACCAGGTTATTTTACTGGGAGGCAGGTAGGCTTTGATAAACCAAGAGAAGGGCTAGCTTCCCCTCTAATTGCCCGAGCCTGTGGCAATCAGTATGCGGCAATTCAGCCCAGCTGAGGTCTGTGACTAGAAATGATTTGGATATTTGTTCTTACAAAATCATGGATTATATTGGAGATTTCTCTTGCCATGCTAAAATTCTTTCCAAAATTTGTATTTAAGTGCTCTGTATGTTCGGATTCAGATTTAGGTATAATGTTAGCAGAGATAAGTCTGGGAAGGAAGAGACCACTTTCATGGCAGTTGAAAATAAATATCAATGGAGATAAATGAAATTCCCATCGCCCACCTTTTTGTGAGACAGGATCTCATGTAGCACAGTCTGGTCTCACACTCACTAAGTAGCCAACAGCGACCTTAAAACCCTGACCCTTCTGCCTCCACCTTGCTGGAATTATAGGTATGTGCCACCATAGTTGCTGAGGTAGAGACTGAACTGAGGGCTTTGTCCATGCTAGTCTCCTTTACCAGCCCATCAGCATCCCAGCTGCTGAAATCCTCTCTGCTCCAGTTCTGTGCTGTTGTGTGGTACTGGCAATGACACTGGCTGATCATTTGTGCTTTCCATCCAGGCACCAACTTTAGAGAAGTGACCAATAAAGCTCTTTTCTTCCTATTGCCAACTCTCTAGTACTGGATGTTTGGCAAGACAGTTGACAAACCAGATTGCCAAAATGGTAACAAGAAGCTAAGTATGTGTGGGGAGTCTGCATTCTTGGCTGGTCCTAATTTACACACCTTTAAGTGTAATGGGGAGGGCAGTTTGTTTTGTGATTATTTATGTTCTTCCATATGTCAGGAAGCATCCCTGGCTATACAGATCTTGACCCCTAATTAGAAAAGTAGACAGTAAATGAAAGCATGTATCTAAGCTATGAGTTTAGGAAATAAAGAGGAATCAGAAGTTGAAGATCTTAGAAAGAACAGCCAGGATACCTTTCGGGGGGGAGAGGGGACAAGGTTTGGAGCGCTTATGGAGTTTAAGATTCTGGCCATGTGTGGAGACACAACAGAGCATGGAGTGGAAATGGTTGTGTGTTTTCCAAGAAAGACAAGTAATAAAAGGAAACTGGTGAAGTGTGCCAGGGCTTCACAGTCCAGATCATGGCAGATTTATCATGAGTGATAAACTGTCATTATCCATCAGGTAGAAAATCAGCAATTTGGCAGGAGGGGAATCGGTTAGGATGTGTGTGATGAGATCGTTGACTAATATGGGCAGTGCATTAGAGAGTGGCTGTAAGAAGTAAGTTAGGAAATCACTATGGCTTAGGCAAAAGATGTGGTACTCTAGATTATTTGAGGTCATAGAAGCTGCAGGAATTGAGTGTGCAGGTAGGTATGCTGTTTGGAGGAAGGTCTACACAGGCTTGGTGCTCCCAGTTTGGGAGAGTATGATTTTAAGAGTCTTCTCAGGCATTACCAAGCTAATGTCAGTCAAGTTATGAAAGATTCAGGAAAAGAGTCAGCCTGCCCTTTCTTCTCCTAAACCGCCTTGTTACACTCTGGATGTCGTCAAGCACATTCTCTTTGTAAAGCTTAGTTCTCCTAGAAGGAGGTACACTTTCCAGGAGGATACCTAAATAGGAAAGAACTTTGTATTGACTTCTTTGTCTTGCCATCCTTTGGGGAAACTTTTCTCAAATGCTTCTTGAGTTCTGTCCTCAGACCATAAAAATAAAAAAGAATAAAGAAAAACAAAACAGAACATGTGAGCTGAAGATGTAAGTTCCTGGTAGTGTGTTTGCCCAGCGTGCACAAGGCCCTAGAGGGAGAGAGAGGGAGTGGGGGATGGGGGAAGTGAAGGACAGAAGTAGGGAGGAGGGTTGAAGGGAAAGTGTCCCATTCAAAGGCTGAAGCAGCTCTCAAGAGTTGTAATTAAAGACATAAATAGAAAATCAGCACCCAAAACCAAGAAAACAGCCTGTCTGCTTTAGTGTTTAAATAATGCTATCCAACCTTTGAGTGAGATTGTGGGAGCTTATGAGGTATCTGAGCCATTCATAGTTTCCCATCAGCATTTCTTAAAAGTATTTTTGTTGATTTAGCCAAGTTTATAGTAGAAATATCTTAGATCAAAATATACTTCCTGGAAAATATGAGTCAAAAATTATCCCTCAAAAATAGTATCTTTCAACTTATATGGGCTGAAAACTGCTCCCATAAAAGCAAGATTTTTTAAGGGGGTAATTCTCACTTCCTTTAAGATAAATAACTTCAAGTAACATCACAGTTTTATTTTGTTACAAGAAGATGAGCAGATCTATCAGGTTTGTGTAATGGAAAATTAGCAAATAGTTTGCTTTGTGAGTACTGTTGCTGGAGCCTGAATTTTTAAGATAACTAAAACCTTTGGAATCAAAGTGCTCTCCACAGGCCTTCCTGCCATGGCCTTGCTTGCTGCTGACTCTGACTCTTTTGGGTGGAAGAATTCCAAGGCAGGAGCCACTCCTCCATCTGCCTCAGGGGTTTCCTCTCAAACTCCACCGATTTCCCACTGTTGAAAGTAATATGTTTGAGAAGTCAAAGATGATTCTTCTGCACTTAAAAAACGGGGCTTTAGAATCAGTAGTGTCTAATCAGAAGCTAGGCTTGAGAGACACAGAGGTATGAGGTTGCCTTGGCCATGTCATTGATATTAGTCTCTGTATGAAGCCAATGACAGGGCAGGGCCAAGACATTTTTTTTGTTCTTTGTTTGTTTGGGGTCTTTTGGGAGGAGGGGAGGAGGCAGACAGGAATAGAGAAAGACCTTTTGTATTGTACTTATGAGCAAGCAGACACTCCATGGAAGTTAACCTTGCTGATGTTGAAGAACTAGCTATAAAATTACAGTGCAGTCTTGGTTGTTAACATTTGCAGTCAAGTCAAATGTCCATCAACTGAACTACAGCCCTCAGGACAAATTAGTGTCACATAGATAGCTTGTGCTTTTTTGCTTTATGGAAAAGCTGTTGGTTACAGTTTTTTCTTACTTGAAAGTGAACCTCAAACTTTAAATCATCATTGTTTAAGTTTTTATATACAGAATATTTTTTATTCTATTCAGATCTAGTTGACAAATTATGACACACTTACAATGTCTAGTTATCTGTATACATCCAGAAATTTTTATCATAATCTAGCCAATTGGCAAATCCATTCCCTCACAAGGTTACATTGATTTTTTTTCCTTTTGTAACAATAATCCTGGAGTTGTGTAGCTTTAATTTTACATTATAAGAGTAACAATGCAAAGCCAAATAAGTGAATATAGAGTTGTGCCTAATAGAATCCCTAAATTGATACAAAAGCATTTTTGCATTGTAGCCTCTCCCGTTTATGTTGAGATTAACATGTAGACTCACCAGAGGCCCATATTTCATTGCTTCTATTTTGACTTATTTGTGCCTCTACTTCCTGGATGAGGTCTGTAATAACACCCAGAATCCCTGATCCCTCAAAACCTTTTGGAAAAAAGGTTTTGGAAAGTTTATCTAATCACCCTCATCTGTCATTGTATCTTGGTGATGTTAAGCATCCTCTAAATAATCTATCAGTTCTGTCTCCATCCTCTCCACTTTGCCCTGGCCGTGTTCCACCTCCAATTGATTACCCCAGCCACCCCTTTCCTTTAGGACTCACAGTTCAGCCGGCACCGAGTATCACACACCCTGTCTCCATAAAAGCCAACGTGTCTCCACAGTTCATTGATCTCCCTCTAGAGAAAGACGGCTCTGTCTCCTTGCTGAGACCTTCCCTGAATGATTTAACATTCAATGGGAAGCCATCTGAAGTATTGTTAGAAAGCATGCCTACAGAGTGAGGCACATCTCAAGAGGGGTCACCTCTACAATTTGCACAAGGGCACAGACTTCTCTTGGTATGGGGCATCACTTGGGTAGAGATGGCTCCTGGTTCTACCTGGCAAAGGGAAGCTAAGAAATCAAGATGTGCTGGTGCCTGAGTAAGGTCAGGTAGTATATCCATTCCATCCCTAGAGTATTTATTTCTTGGTTTTTATAATTAAATACTATTTTTTGCTAACAGGTATTTTCTTTAATTTTTATGTATATGGGCATTTTCCTTGCATGTATGTCTATGCAACCCTCGTGAGCCTTGTAATCTAGGACAGAAGAGGATGTCAGATGCCCTGGAATTGGAATTACAGATGGTTATGAGCCACTCTTTGGGTGCTGTAAACTGAGCCTCTGTCCTCTGGAAAAGCATCCAGTACTCTTAAAGACTGAGCTACTGCTCCAGCTTCTGGTAGCAGGTAGTCTTAATGAACATAGAACTCTAGCTGTGTTGGTTGTGAGCCTACAGCTGTTTGTCCATAGATGGAAAGGACACAGTACCCTGAGGTCATGTCCATCTTTTCTTGGGCTTTACAATGTCCTTCTTCCCCTGGAATGGATCCAGGAGAGAGCATGATTAGAGCGTGCCCTGGAGAAAAAGCCAGCAGCCCACATTAAATTCACCTGCTGGCTCCTGAGAGCATATGGATCCCTTGAGTTTCATTAACCCCTAAATGACCTTTGTCCCCAACAAATTATGAATCAGGAGGAACAAAACTACTGAGCTGCAGAAAGTGTAGCTATTTAAAATCATCTAAATAACACTGTAGTAGCACAAGAGTATTGTAACATTCAGTAAGGAGACATGATATCCATAGTTGCTTTTAAGAAGGAAGAAAATATGCACAGTTATATTAATGATTTAGCATTTTACTCTATGCAATTTAGTTCTATTAATATTATTTTAATCTATTTTACAGTATTGGTATCTGAGATGGGCTGCATTGACTACCATGTTGAAAATTAAAATCCAAAATTCAGTAACATAAACATTCATTTTTCTATCAGATAAATAATGAATATTCATAGGGAATAGGATTCATTCTCTTCATTTAAAATAGTCAGAACTTAAAGGTTATATATGGGAATGCCTATTCCTCAGAATTTTAAATTGTCAAAAAAATGTGTTGGAAATGAGTCTCTAAACATCATTAGGTGAGGGAAAAGGAAAGAACCCTTGATTCAATAGGTAACAAACGCTCTACTGTGAGCTACATCCCTGGCTCTCAGGTTTATGGGATAGTGTCTCACAGGGTGACCCAGGCTGACTTTGGCACTTGCAGTCCTCTGGCTTCTGCACCCCAAATACTGTGATTAGAGACATGCACAGCATGTCTGTCTGGCAGCCTTTAATCCTCAGATTGTTGCAATTATCTTCATATATCTAGACATTTTGTGTTCTGCAGAAGTAAAATACATCCGAGCGTATTCATAATAGGTCTGTCTTAATTTTATTAGATAGGATCATTTTTAAAATTAACTTCTAGGGTTCAAGTTCTAGGGCCTAGGGTGAACATTTTTGGAAAGTTTGTTTAAATTACATTTGGCCACTTTAAAGTTTTCCAAGTGTGGGGGAGGTGAATAAGATGAGACATGAGGGGGTTATATTTCCTCGGTTAAGGGATTTTTGATGCTCACAGATAACACAGAGGATTTCATTTTAAAAGTCAGACTTCATGTGGCTATTAATGTGTCCTTAAGTTTTAACACTGATGTGCCCATAATTCTGTTCTGAGTTCACCCATGTGTTGGTTTCCTACAGCCCCTCATTCTTCCAGAACTTTCATTCTTACAAAAGCTAAATGTAATATGTCCTAGAAACATGGGATTACATTGTAGAAGACTTGGATTTGACATATGCCTCTAGTAGTATATTTACAACCCTTGACATATTGGCTTACCATTCTGAGCCTCAGTTTTCCCATTTATAAAATAGAGGTACTGATATTATCTAGTTTCTGGAGGGAGTTAAATGAATTACTGAATATAAAACACTTGACACAATCTCTTTCATACCAAAACTTCTCACATAGCATTATCATCAGCAAATTCATGTTCTAAAGGCAAGACGTTATATTAGAAAGACATAACATTGGAATTCAAAGAACAGCTCTATTCTACCTTCTATTATTTCTTTTTTAATATATATTTTTATAATTAACTTAATTCCACATATCAGCCACGGATTCCCCCCCCCCCGCCATCCTCCCTCTTCCCACTCCCCAGCCCTCTCCTCCAAGGCAAGGTCTCCCCTGGGGAGTCAGCCCAGCCTGGTAGACTCAGCCGAAGCAGGTCCAGTCCCCTCCTCCCTACACCAAGGCTGAGCAAAGTGTCCCAGAATAGGCCCCAGGCTCCAAAAAGCCAGCTCATGCACCAAGGACAGGTCCCGGTCCCACTGCCTGGGGGCCTCCCAAACAGTTCAAGCTAATCAACTGTCTCACTTATCCAGAGGGCCTGGTCCAGTTCCATGGGGACTCCTCAGCCTTTGGTTCACAGTTCATGTGTTTTTGCTAGTTTGACTATTTGTCCCTGTGCTTTTTCCAATCATGGTCTCAATATCTCTCGCTCATACACTCCCTCCTTTCTCTCGCCGATTGGGCTCCCGGAGCTCCACCTGGGGCTGGGCTGTGGATCTCTGCATCTGCTTCCATCAGACACTGGATGAGAGTTCTCTCATGACAACCAGGGTGTCCTTCTATTATTTCTAAAGTATGTATTTCCAAGTTATATATTTGCATGCTGCCAATTATAAAATGTTGAAACTGGGAAATTAGTTAAGCTTAATTGGCATTACTTCCTAATTTGTAGAACTGAAATAGTGATCTCAAATTTATATGATATTGAAGCAATTCATGATATTAGCTGCAAAATTCCCAACACAGTGACTGGCTCATTGCAGGTGCTAAGTGTTTTGAATAGTACTGTAGGTCTTCAGAAATTATGACTATTGGTACAAGCTTGATGTATTAGCCTTTAATCCCAGTGCCAGGAAAGTAGAGGCAGATTTCTGTGTTTGAGGCTGGCCTGGTATGTACATTAAGCCTCAGGCCAGTCAAGGCTACATGGTGGGACCTTGTCTCAAAAAAAAAATATCTGGCTATTGTTGTATATGAACATAGTGTATTCCTCCCCATGAACAGGACAGTAAAAAAGAACTGGACAGAGCGAAGTAGAATTTGGAAAAGCAGAAGAGTGAGGGTAAAACATAGATATTAGAAGGACATTAGTGAAATGCAATAAATTAAGATGGCCAGTAGTGCTTAGAAGTTCGAGAACACAGGGAAGCTACACATCACTTCTCTGCCAGGAAACCCATATTGTCTTTTTATAAGCAGCAATATCCACATGTTACTGGCACAAGGAAGGCAGAGGTATGTTTCCATGGTACCCAGTTATATGGAATGAATTGTGTGAGCCTTCTTTAGTGTGAATCCACAATAATTATGCAAGTTTGTTCTTTTCATTTTTTCTTTATCAGCCCATTTTACTCTAGCTAATTCCGATTAATATGGGTTTCAGTCTAGCATATTACAGATCCCCATTTAGTGCAGAGCCATGTTGTAGGCCTTTAAAGAAGAAAGATTGAGCCCCTAGCTCTCTACACATTGCAGTCCTCTCATTTCAAAATTAACCAGAGCATGAACAAAACTAGAAACATGGAATTTGGAGTTTGACATAGAAGTGAAGCTGGGTCTGTTTAGAGCAGAAAGTAAGACAGGAGCTAGAGGCTAGGTAACACGGATGGCGAGTTAGATATAACGGTGAAGAGGGAATTGTTGGTTTTGCAAAGATGGATGGATGCATGGATGGATGGATACTGAAAATCACACAACACTTCAAGAAGAACGCAAACCTGTCTGAGAAGGCAGCATCACTGTGCATAAAGCTTTGCCCGCTGCCCACTTGGTAGTTTTCTACCTGATCTCTCAGCAGTAAATATAAACTTTCCCCAGTCCACTCTGCCACTGAGTGCAGTCCGGGAGACTGCTCCACATTCAGATGACAAAGAAGAGAGCCAAGCACTGTACACAATGTCTCAACTGAGAAGCAGGAATATAGCCATCAGAAAGCTGGTGGGTCATCACAGGGTGGAAATAAGCTGGCTTCCATGAAGTGTATAGCCTCTCTTCATGAACAGGTGTTAGAAGCAAGTTGTTTTGCATTCTGATTTTACAAAGCTGAGAATTAAGTTCTCGTATCCAAATACTTGATTCCTAGAGAGCATTTCCATTCTCTACTTGGTTATTTAATGACTAACCTAATAAGGGGGTTCATAAACTTTGGGGGGTGGGGTTGAATTATTCTTTTGTTTTGTTTTAGCTTTTATTCTTCTCTCATACATTACATTCCAACCACAGTTTCCCCTCCCTCCACTCCTCCCAGTCCCTCCCTCTACCTTCCTTCTCCCCAGATCCACTTCTCCTCCTCTTCCTCTGTCCACCCCCCAGGGATTTTCCACTGAACATGGCCTAACAAGATACGATAATACTGCACACAAGTCCTACAAACGTTTAAGGATAACGACAGATACAGTTTCACTCATCATCTTGTAGTCTGGAGCCATGATCTCTTATCTGCAATTTGAAGACACACAAAATCTATGAAACCAAAAAAAAATATTCATTCATAGAGTTGCAGCAAACTTATCTATCAACAAAACTCAACTTTTCTGAGGGTGTTTTTAACCTTTGCATATCCAGCTTACCATAAATGTTCATAAACTTACAATAGAAATATTGTGTTTTACTATTTCATGCTCTCTGACCCTTTTAGTAGTATGGTAGTGTGCCATATACCTGTCTGAAATGGAGAAATGTCTCCATTCTGTAACGTATTTGACCACAAAGTTTTGGGGTAAAGGATTGTAGGATGAATGTGTATCGGGCTGAGTGAACTAAGCAAGTACTGGTCCCCCATTCCATCTAGGGGATATATCAGTCTCTTAATGAAGCTACTGGTGTGTAAGGTTAACTGTGGAGACTCATTCAGATTTTCTACTGCTCTGAGGTGACCTCCTCACTTCTGTAATTATTGCAGTTTTCTTGCTGCACCGCATCCACTCAGCTTCCTGTTCAGTCTGAGCTTCATCCCCTCATATCATTAGCTCTGCCTTTGCTGTCTGTGTCCATCTTTCTTCTACAATTACACATCTCCTCTGCTCTCCACTCCTCGGCATCAGCAGGCCAAATGCTTCACCCTTCTTGCTCTGGAAGAAATTCTCTATGATGTGGTGATATATTGTGTCCCTCCAATATATTGTGTACCCTAAAAAAACTTAAATGGGGTTAGAGAACATAACAGCCACTAGATTAGACATAGAGGCCAGACAGTGGTGGCACACACCCTTAATCCTAGCATACCAGAGGCAGAGATCCATTCGGATCTCTGTGAGTTCAAGGCCACACTAGAAGCAGAGCCAGGCATGTTGGCACACACCTTTAATCCCAGGACTTGAGATCTCTTGTCTTGCTTGGGAAAGACACATGCCTTTAATCCTAGGAAGTGATGGCAGGAAGCAGAAAGGTATATAAGGCATGAGGACCAGGAACTGGAGGCTTTTTAGGCTTTTGAGCTTTTAGGTCTTTAGCAACAGTTCAGCTGAGATCCATTCAGGTGAGGACTCAGAAGCTTTCAGTCTGAGGATTTGTAGAAACAGGATTAAATGAAGAGTTGTGAAGGTGAGGTTTGCTTGTCTATACTAAGAGACACTGTTTTCAAGTCAGCGAGGCAACCATAGGTTCATTTCCTAAGGAACACACACATAGCTTGGAAGGCATGGGAGAAATGAGATGTGGTGAATGCTTTTATTCAAATTTTCATTTCCATGTATAATCATTACCCACAGAGTAATGCTGCTAATGTCTCTCCTGAACACAGAATCTCCATCCTTCCCTCTCAGTTTAGAATTTGCCAATACACTTTGCCCAGGTCATTCATCATATGATATTAGAGTTGCAAATGAAAACAGCACATCTCTACCCTGATGGAGCTTCCAATATGCTTATAGAGAAGTCATTATTGGGTCAAGGAAAGGCAGAGCTGGAGGATTTTTTTTTTTTTTTGGTAAGATAGCAAGATGGTGTCTGAGAAGTGATGCGTAAGCAGGGAGTTGAAGGTAATTAGAGAATAAACTCGTTGAAATCTGGAAGAGGAAAGTCCCAGACAGTGGGAATAGCAGCAAGTGGAGATGCTGAGGGAAAGCGTATTAAGTGAGAAGTCCAGAGTGGCTGGAACAGAGCAATCAAGGAAGAGAGACCAGGGAGAAGGAATGCTGGGATCAGAAATAGAGTCTAGTGGAACAAGTTCGGGCAAGGTTTAAGAAGAGTGGGCATTCAATAAGAGCCTTATGTGACCGAGCTATGCTACCTAGAGGGAGAAGAAGGCTATCAATTGATCTTTGCACTCAGCATCTACAGAGGCAGACTCTGAGAGTGCTTAGGGATAAAGATGAGGGAAGCAGAGGAAGTGGAGACAGTAACCAGAGGCCACAATTTCAAGGAACTTGTTCATTCAAAGGGCTGTAGTAAAAAGAGGAGCTGGGTGGAAGGAGGTAGATTAAGGTTTTGTTTTCTGAGGTTTTGTGATTTTCAGATGGTGGGATAAAAGATGTATTTGTAGCCAGATAGGAATATTTCAGTAAAGGAGAAATTGAGACACTAATTCTCCTGTAGTGAGTGTGCTTCCTTCATCTGCCCCTGCCTTGTGTCTCCCACATCTTAGTCTTAATTAAGCCGGTCTTCCTCTTGTGCAATTCCAAGCCATTATGATATAAATAGCTTTGTTGTGCTCTTTTATGAGTTTTACTGGGAGGAAATTGGATAAACTCACTATAATCTAATTCCTATGTCTAATAGCCCTTACATTCCTTCACATTCCCCACCAAGTCCTTCAGCAAGTAAGATACAAATGGTTTGTACACATGCTTGCTAAACAAGTGTCAAAATGAGCATCACAGCATAAATCCCAAGGGAGTTTAACTTTCTATTTCACTAGCTATGGTCAAAGCTTTTCTGAACCACCTTAAAAAAAAGTGAGATTAACAAAACTATCTTTGAGTAGCATACATGAAGGCTTGAGTTTGAATCTTGTCCTGCACTCTCATGCACACACACACACACACACACACACACACACACACACACACAGAGAGAGAGAGAGAGAGAGAGAGAGAGAGAGAGAGATGTATGTGCACACACATCATCACAAATAGAAATATTGAAAGGAAGTTTTCATGAAGAATATCAGATGTATTGGATGACCAACTGGTGTGTTCTTCCCTGGAGAAGACTGTTTTTTCCATTCTCTTGGTCTCCTGTAGTTCTTGGCCTAGGGTTAAGTATATGTACATACAAGTGACACAGCATGGACTTAACAAGTTTTTACTTATTTATGTATTCATGTTACATAAGTGTATGTGTGTAACGACAATGAAAAAAAGAGGCAATGAATTTGAAAGAGAAAATGTGTGAGTATGTGGGGGGTTTAGAGGAACAAAAAGAAGGGGAAACATAATAATATTATAATCTTTTAAAATGAAAAAAGTATCAGATGTAGTAAACAGCATTATTTTTCTGTAATAAAAGATCAAGTTTGGTGTCAAATATAATTTTTTACTATTTTGGTGCCATCATGTGTAACCGGATCTGTTTTATTTACTATCATATGCTTCTGATACCAGTAACTATTGTTTTTAGATTTTTAAAGAAACCTATACTTTCTTCAGTGTGTATGACCTTTCTTACATACCCAAGGAAAAGACATATGGACCAGGCTGTCATGGAAATGCAAGTGCCCTCTGAGCTAAAGGATACGTGAGAGCAGACCAATTTTTATATCTCCTCTATCAGAGATTAAAATATGAAGACGGGGAAATGGGATGAGAACTTTAAACATCTTGGTATGCATGTGGACACAAATTTTGTAATTTTTAGACTCAGTTAAGCTTATCATAAAACGGGATGAAGCTAGGTGTGGTAACCTCTAATTCCTAATACTTAAGAGGCCAATATCACAAGTTTGAGTCCAAAAAGCTTAGTAAGAACATGTCTCAAAATTCAATTTGAAAACAAGAAAAAAAAATGGCTGAGGACACTAGAGAGATTGCTCGATAGTTAAGGGCACTTCATGTTCTTCTAAACGACCTGGGTTCAATTTCCAGCATCCACATAGTAGCTCACAACCATCTATAACTCTCATCCCAAAGGATCCAGCACCCTTTTCTGGCCTGGTCCACAGACATATATTCAGGCAATCACTCATACACATAACATAGAATGGTTTTAGAAGTAATTTTTTTAATGACTGAGGATATAGCTCAGAGGATGCCCATGCCTAGCATGCACGAGACAGGTTTCAATTCTTTGTGCTGCAATTCAAAAGGAAGTTAGATATACATTATGGCCAAGTAGCTTGGTGTTCTTGTGAGATTCCTAACAGTGGAAGTGGGGAGAAGGCTGACTCTATTGCCTGCTCATGAGACCCTTTTCCTCCTATGGGGTTGCCTCGTCCAGCCTTCATGTGATAATAAGTGCTTGGTCTTATTGTTCCTTGTTATGTAGTGTTTGGTTGATGTCCTGGGAAGCCTGCTCTTTTTTGAGGAGAGTTGGAGAGGGTGTGGATCTGTAAAAAGGGGGAAGTGGTGGGGAGAGACAAGAGAGAAGGGAGGGAAGGGAAACCGTGGTCACTATGTAATGTATGAGAGAAGAACAAAAAGAAAAAAAAAGAAGTTATGGAAACATTTGAAATAGTACCCTTCAGATTTCTTGGTAGGCTTTTTCCCATATCCAATGATATGAAATGGTGCTCTAGCTTGATATTATAGAATCAGGGGTCTTTGTTTACACACACAGCTGCCCATGAGCTTGGTGTTAATTCATGTATTCCCTAGACCCAGTGGTGTTTCTCTTCTTCATAGATGGGCAGTTAGCATTTCCAAGGCTTGTCTGAGACCTCCGCCCTCTCTGACGTTTTTTTTTTGTCCTGAATGTTCCCTTTATCTGCTTTCTAGATTTGTCAGTGTTCTAGCCTCCCTCCCAAACTACATAACATAGCTAAAGTTTTTATTAATGTTTTAATTAAAATAAAATTACATCGCTTTGCCCCTTCCTTTCCTCCCCCATCCCCTCCCAGACACTGTCCCTCTAGCACCCCCCATGTCCATGCCTCTCAAGTCAATAAACTCTTTGATTATTATTGTTACATGTGGATTGTATGTATGTATGTTGGGGGGTATATATGTATGTATGTATGTGTCTACTTAGGATTTTTATTGGCCTTTGTCTACTCAGAAATACCTTCCCTGGGTTCAACTTTAAAATTTTATGTCAGTTGAGATTGAATAATTTTTTTTAAAAAACTTATTCATTAATTTTTTTCTGTAAGTTGTAGTTTTACATTTTTCCCAACTGCAATTTACATCCTTTACTTAGAAAAGAACCATGTCAAAAACACCCCCTAGAAAGAACAGTCAGGAATATGTAGTGGTTATTTTATCTTCTCCAGTCAAATCTTACATGTATGTCATTTTCAGAGATGACTGCCTGTAGATTGTGCATTTCTCTTGCTATGTTTGCTTCCCAGGTTCAAATGTGTCCAATTACAGAACCTCTCGATCTGAAAGACACCCACTTTTCTAAGTATTTTTCTCTTAAAACTTTGCGACTTTGATGATCTCTTTTGTTTGTTAAGAGCTGTAAGATACAGTTATATTTAAAAGGGACATAATCATGTGGGAAGTTACCCTGTTGTCCTCACTGTAAATTCATCCAAGTAGCTTCAGGGAACCATCTTTTCTATAATTAGCCCACCAACATCCCCTGAGAGATTTGCCAAATGTCTTGTAGAAATGAATCCACATTATAGCCTAAGAGTTACTGAGGTCATTTGGCACGAATCCCTCTGGTTCTGTCATCATATACAGAACACAAAGTCAATGCCTCTGAAAGGGGTAAATACCTTTGGCTATCTTACGACTTTGAATTTTATATACATCCATTAAAAATTAATTGTTATTTAAAGATAGAATAATAGCAGTAAATCAGTAAACTCAAAGGTCAAGTCAAATCCAGAAGAGATACAAAACCAAGAAGCATAAGTCAAAGCCCTAATTAGAACTTTTGTCATTTATCATGGGTAACTCATCAAATCAGCTGCTTTTGAGTGTCTTGGGAAAAATGACCTGTGTGAGGGCTCAGATTGTGCTCTGGGAACTTAAAAATGACCATCTGTGATGATTAAACTCAAGGAACTTAACTATTCATCAAGTAGAAAATAGAAATAGCCATAGTCCTTGCTTTGAAGTACAGTCTGCACAGAACGTCATGAAATGGCGTCTTGCTTCTGTAAACACACCCAGAGACAGACTTGAGGACCAGAGTTCAGGTCTCCAGCCCCCACAGTAGTAACTGAACTTGATAATATGTGTCTATAACCCCAACACGTAGAGTATCAGAGATGGGCAAATTGGGGGGTGGGGTGCCTCAAGCAGATTGGGGCCAATCTAATTGAAGTGGTGAGTTCCAAGTCCAATGAAAGACCCATCCCCCAAAATAAGGGCAAGAACAATAGAGGAAGACACATGAAATCAGTATCTGGACTCCACTTGCTCACATACACACACACACACACACACACACACACACATCACACATCACACATCACACATGCATGCACATTTATGCATATATGCACACAATTAGAAGTAAATAAATGTTCCTTTTATCTCTTTTCACCTGTATATGCCCCAAGAAATACTCTCAGGAAATGCTGGCAATAATCATCTCTGTTAATTTTCTTTATGTTTATGAAAATCCATGTGTTTTATGACGAGTAGCATAGAGCCCACCTATCCAACTGTCACGAGTTAGGACTGGAGTTAGGAGGTTTCCTCAGAAGGTATCCTTCACAGTTGATAGAAATGGAGACTTGTTTTGGGCACGAGGAGACAGAGTATGAGGTGTGGCTTCAGTGTGAACCCAGGTCCCTCGTCCTTGGGTCAGGCCCCTGGGGACCTGAAACACAGTGCCCTTCTGCACTTCCTGTCACTTAGGTACCACATCCCTGTCGGAATCTGCTTGAGCTCATTCTTACTGCTTTCTGTAAGTGCTGGAGGGGGGCCAGTACAGTGTTTTCTCTGCACAGCTGAAAAATGATCAGCATGCAACTCAGGCATGGATGCTGCAGGAAGCTGACACTCTTTCTCCTGGTAGTCATGATCAGTGACTTTGGGATGCTTATTTTTATTATTTATCAGATCTTTGTGGTTTTGCATGCATGAGTGAGTTTGAGATCATTTGGGTTACAAAGGAGATTTGACAGAATAAACTTCCTTAAATCACCTTTAATTCCACACAACACCTGATACCTTTTCTGTCTCTACCTGGAAGGAGCCCCAGAAGTCTTAAGCCATTACTGCCAACCAACCATGGTCTAAGATCTCTGCTTCTCACTCTTCCCACTTTGTAGGCTGAAAACCAAAATTAATTTGTAGACAGACTTGATGTTATTTTTTTGGTGAAGTGCATTCTGAAGTGGCAGGAATGGCACATTCATGTGCTGTTAGCTTCATGCTGGGCCTGTTTCTCCATGATGGGCATCTCAGACCTAGTGCTTGCCCTAGACTCAACCTAAACCTCTCCCACTGCTAAAGAACCCGACTCCCAGAGTGAAGGCAGCGACTCACAGAAAGCCGAGCTGGAGCCAGTGGGACGTGACTGTCTGCCACAGATACTTGTGTAGACCAAATTATTGATGTTTAGCAGTGGGAAAGCAGCTGCCTTTCCCATCCTATTGAATGATGACAGTGTATCTTTTCTTGATAAGCCCGTGGCCAGAGTGGCGTTTGGTCTAGAAGGTGGATAGAGGTTGTTCTGTCTACAGGCTACAGGGATGTCTGGTTTCTCTTTTCTGTCTGTATCTGAGTCTATCTCCCCGGTCATCTCACACACTATTTTTAAACTTAACTACACTGAACATTTTGTATATATTTGCCTGACAATAAATGGGTTTGGGGCTAGAGAAGGTTCAGGGGTGGGAAATGCATCTTTATTAGAACAAAAATGAAAACCCTTCCCCTTTGTTGAGAAAACACTTAATGCAAATGAATCTAGTTTTAGTACAGACAGTTTGAGTTTTCATTTGTATAAAAAATGATAAAAATTTAAAAGTGATGTTAACAAATCCTATAAGAACTAATTCTATAGTCTCTTACTTAAATCTGCCTCTGTGATATTGTAAACCTTACAATTGTTCCTGTCTCCTGGTTTCAGATCTTATTTATGTAGTAACTTTTAAGTTTACTACACTAAACCCGAATGAAGAAGCAGACACCCACATGCTCTCTGAGAAAAGAAGCAAATTCCATCTACATGTGCAGAAAGTTTGTGACTCCATTTCAGATAATATTCACAATTTTATTTTTGAGACAATAAACTTTGTATGGGAGTTTTTAGGTAAATTCCAGCTACAGCTTTGTAATTGATGATCTTTGTATACTGTTCCTCAGGATTTTTTTTTCCTTGCCTTGGGGCAGGCTTGTTTGTGGGTTTTGGTTATAGCAATGGTAGTAGGATTTTGTGAGACCTAGAAAACCATTAGATCTGTAGCGAGGATAATCGATTCCTCACCACCGTCACTGTTGCCTCCCTGTCCCTTGGTCTCGGTGGCATCACAATCTGTCTATAATTAATCGTGGAGGGTGGGAAGAGGTTGAGGCAGGTTGATATCTGAAACCCATTGGCTAGCTCTGGCTGAATCAGTAACTTCATGTTCAATGAAGGACTGTCCCAAAAAGTAAGATAGTCATCTGAGGTCAACCTCTGGCCTTCAGACTCATGTGCACATGAACACACAATGCATGAGCATCAGCACTCATGCATGCACACAGCCACACAAGCAAATACATATATTGCACATACACATGTGTAAACACAAAGTGTAACAGTATCTCCTCCTATCTTTACTTTAATGAACTTGTGTTGGGGGTTTACCATGAACAAGCAGTTTGCATGACACAATACAGTCTGGGTTTGCAATACTTTAGAAGTTTTTCCTCTTCAAATTGTAGAGTTCTGATGCCATTTACAGGTCAGCCTCCTGGCCCCCTCACCCTCTCAAACATAGCTATATGCCTTGTTTGTGGGAGTGGGGCATGAGGACAAGCTAGGAAGGCTTCTTGTAGATTCAGAAATACCATTCTTTTACCTGGTGCTAAACTCAGAATCATGATGTTATGATTGGGGTTGCCATTTCAGCCAGCTTAGTTATCTGGTTGTCTCTGCTAAAGAAGATAGAAGTAGTAAAGCCTGAGGCAGGCTTTCTGGCTCTAGTGAGGAGAGTTTAGAATTGCCCTTCTAGAAAGAAACAGAAAATATCCAATATATACACAGCTAGGCACAGTCCAGAAAGCCTGAATACCTTGTATACCTTAGGAGGCCTCCAGAGGGTGGCTCTGTATCATGGTATGCTACAAGAGTGATGTGGTTAATGATGAATATAGGATGCCACCAGATATAGCTCTCTCTGTCTCTGTCTCTGTCTATCTGCCTCTCTCTCTCTCTCTCTCTCTCTCTCTCTCTCTCTCTCTCTCTCTCTCTCTCTCCCCTCCCCCTCCCTATCATTTCTGCTTTAGGCAAAAATATTTTCTTAGCAAAACTCATTTTACTCATATTGATCAACTTCTCTATGCCAAATGTGATTCCATATGCCCTTTGATCACTAGCTGCAATCAACTATTCTCTTAAAGGACAGAGAACACCACCCTTTCTGTGACAACTCCTGGTCCTCTCAGTAAGGAATGAGTATTTACTTTGGACATTTATGCAGAGATGCATAGTTTCCTTTGTTTCTGAAACTTCATAGACAATGATTACAGAAAAATATTAACATTAAATTTTACAGCCATTATCTACCATCTAATATCCCCTCTTCCTCTTAAAAGATAATGCCCCGTTTCCTGTTTTCTGGTCTCTGCTTCTTCTGTGTTTTTTTTTTCTTAAATCAGTAAAAATGATGAATGAGGGCTTTCTTTTTATTATCCTGTGATTAGATCTGCATACATTTTCTTTCTACTGTCTACATTGATGATGGGGTGTCATGATGGTTAAAATTAGCCTGTCAGTCATGGATGCCATCCTAACATCTTTACCTTTCTTTTCAGTTAATTAAGAGAGTTAAATCTCAATTAACAAGTGTCCTGGCAGTTCACGTTCCCATTTCCGTGAATGTAGCCTTGTTTAAAAGAGGAGATCTTCAGTAATCATGCATAGAGCTGTCTGTGCCTCTCCACAATATTCATAGACTCTCTCAAACTGTTATCCCATTTCAATAAAGAGGTAACTGAGGATTGGACTCAGTTGTAGACAGTGTTTGGAAGCAGTGGACCACTGCCTTCCCCCTAGCCAATGTTTCCTCTCAGAGTAGCTTTTCTATCCTTGGTGACTGCCTTCTGTAAACCAAGTACTGTCTTTCCTTTTATTTCGTTCCCTCTTCCCAACTAGTACAATGTTGAAGTTGATGTTTTTAATTTATTTCTTGAAATGTTCCTTCTTAGCATCTTTTTTTTTTTTTTCCTAATCAATTTGGAAATGTTTGGCTTCACTGAGTGAGGGGAGAAAGCTAGGGAGAGGGAGGAGATAATAGGCCCCCAGCACTTACACACTAGACCTAAAACTGACAGGTAACAAAATCTGCCATGGTAGCTCAACTGGGGAAGATGCTGATCTCAAGAGCTGGCTTGGGCCACTCCTCCCCAACTTCGCCTTCCCTGTCTTTATTTCTGTCTCACTTTCTTTGCCTTGCTTCCTCTCTTTTCTTTTCTCTCCCTTCTTGCAGTTCTTTTGTTTTTAACTTCTTATGAGACAACTGTCATGGATCACAGGTTGACTAAAAGCCCAGTTTAGAATGACCTTGGACTTTCGATCCTTCTGCCTTTACTTCCCAAGTGCTGAGATTGTAGGTATGCACCACTGCCTGGTGAGGATCAGACCCCGTGCTTTATGCATGCTAGACAAACATACTACCAACTCAGGCACGTCCCCAATTGAGCCTTCCCTGGATTTTTCCTTTCTTCCCTTTTTGGATCCTTCCTTCTTTCCTTTCTTTCTTTCTTTTCTTCCTTCTTCCTTCTTCCTTCCTTCCTCATTGTTTCTTTCTTTCTTTGCTGACAATTCTGGCAGTAAATCTGAACTCCAGGGACACATTCTTTTTCCCAGTCTCAAGTATGACGGGAAAGTCTTGCTATGGGAGTTATACTGAAATACATCTGGCATTCAGAAGGAGCAGCAGTTACTCAGCTCTGCAGTGGCAAGAATCACTGAGGATGGAGATGACCGTGTTTAGTGGCCTTCTGATGAAGGAGAGAGCCGAGGAGGCCTTGGTGTCCTGCAAAGAAAGTCTAGGCAGAGATTTCAGGCCCTAATTAGAGAGCACTGTTTCTCAAAGGGGTGCTGCTGTGGGACAGTCTTTCTGTATGTTGTGAATATATGTTTCTCCTATTGGTTAATAAATAAAGCTGCTTTGGCCTATGGTAAGGGAAATCCAACCAGAGATACAGGGAAAAGAAGGTCAGAGTCAGCGCAGATACGATCCAGCCACCCAAGGAATAAGATGCCAGCAGACCAGTAGTGCCACAGCCATGTGGCAAAATATAGATTAATATAAATGGGTTAATTTAAGATGTAGTAGCCATCTAGCAATAAGCCTGAGCCATAGACCAAACAGTTTGTAATTAATATTAAGCCTCTGAGTGTTTATTTGGGACCTAGTGGCAGCAGGACACAGGAAAACTTCTGGCTACATTGTGCTTACAGGCTGCCTGTGCCATATTTTCCCAGATGCTGTCTTTGGACCAGAGGAACCAGGTTCAAAAATATAAGTGGACCTGGGGACTTGTGTTAAAGCAAATTCTCCATGGAGCAAGTGCAAAGTAGAACAGCAGTCTATTTATCCTGGTGCTCAGTTCTCCAGCGTCCTAATTCATTTATGTACACATCTCTCAGGGTACCTAAGATGAGATGATTGACACACAGGCACTAAGGCATAGGACAAAAAGCATTTGTAACATTTACCTTGTAGGGACCCTGTGGCGGGAGAAGAGCAAACAACTTATGTTCTTGAAGTACAGTGTGGTATTCCTTGACTCTTCCTCCACCAGTGTGTGTGTGACTTAATCTGTCGTATTTCTTTCCTTCCACCCTTAGTAACAACTTCTCTTTCCAAAATTATGAACAATTGAGCTTTCTTGGTTGTTTGAAAATAAGACTCAACCCTCAAGATACTCATGAATGGTTTCTATAAACCCTGAATACCAATTGCAGAAGCCTCCTCTGGGACCTTATACAAATTCAGGGAGCCGCCCATAGCACACCCTGTCATTATTTGCTTCTGCTCCTGTATGCCTCCAGCCTAGAGATGTTGAATTGAATTGTCCGTGTAAACCCCAGCTGCACCAGGACCTGACCTGGGTTGCTGCTCCATAAATGATTGTCAAATGAACAAATGAGCCGAAAGATCCCGTGACGCCACCTTGACGCACACTCTCTCCAGTCTTCATGGGCTCTACCTTAAGGAATGACTGGACTTCCTTTCATGTAAAATTAAATATGTTTGTATTAAAATCAGCTTCCTGTGATCCTAACCAAGATATGTTCCCGAGACCTGCTGTAAATAGAGCAGAGCGAACACCAGGATGCTTTGGGGATCGAAATACTTGTGAAGTACATTTTTGTTTCATGTTATGAAATGTTTTAAAGAACTCCAAGCAAATTTAAAAGGGGATCTACTGGATTTTGACTAAGTGCTAAAAAAAAAAAAAAAAGAAGAAGAACAAGAAGGAAAAAAAAGTTCCCTTAATTCCCTATCCAAATACTTCAAGCTTAAATTTACTGGCAGCTATTTCAGAGGAAGATGGTGACTCTGAAATCCTTGGTTTGTTATAGAGAAAATGTTTTTGTCTTCAAATGTTTAGGGAGGGATTAAAGGGAATTTATGGCTTGGTGGGGAAGTAATAAACGTGGTAACAATGCAGTGTCTAAACTGTCACCAGTTTCTGGAATTACTGTCTACCCAACCAGCAGCAGTTTGTATCTAAAAGGAATTACTTTCACATAAGACTTGAGACGCCTGCCTGGATCAGTGGGTCATTCTATCGTTTAAGGAAGGTTGAATCAATTACACAGGAGATAAATTCTGTCATTGGATCATTTGCCACAGGGCCCAAGAAACATATTCAAGATTTGTTTCTTTCAAGAAATTTAATCAACATAAGGTATATTTTCTTAAGGTCAAACCATGGCCTGATCAGTTTCTCCTGAAACACTTCATGTTTTAATTAATTTTATTCTTAAGGAAAAATCACAAGAAGTAAGAAGTAAATGAATCTGATAGGTCGTGTTCTTGTTGTGCCCGTTTTTTATTAATGGAGTCTTGCCTTCCAGGTTTATTGCGATTTCTTTAATAAAAAGCAGTTGTGACTTTTTATAATATATTGCAATTTGTAAAGAAATGATTGAGCAAAATGGTCTTTAGCCTTGGAAAGACTTTTCTATAATCATAATGTAATGCTTTGGTGATTATGTCCTTTTATTATTTAAGGGCATCCCCAAGATTAGAGGTAATAGGACATTGGCAGTGTTCTACTTAGCAAGGTCAATGAATGCAAAACTCATCTCTAAGCAGGGCCTTCTTCTAGGTAGTGTTTCTGATAGACACAGTGCATTTTTGCTCGGAGTGTGTACACAAAAAGAAATCTTAAACATGTTAAAAATGTTACTTGAAATGGTGGTGTATCCTTGTAATCCCAGCACTTAAGAGGCTGCAACAAGATTGCAGAATCCAGAGGACAGAGCAACCTAAGTTCCTTGTGAGGTCCTATCTCGTAAAACAATGAGAAAGGGGATCACTGTGCAGTTGCTGCTTTTGTTTGTTTGTTTGTTTGTTTGTTTGACATCAATTAAATAATAATTGCTTCCATGTTTGATGAAGTTTAATTGTTAGAATGGCCCAGAAGTTTCATTCCAAATGTCTTTTATATGTAGGTGAGTTTGGTAGAGAGAAAATGAACCTGAAGTCATTTTAAATCTTCATGTGAATTCTTGCATGGTCATTCTTAATTATGAATATGTTTCTGAGTTATGTAGTAATTGATCCCTCTTGTATTTATGTAATATAGCCCATCTTAGGATCCTCAGGCTCACATGAGTGAACTGCTCTATCTCTAACAGTTTCTATTTTAAAATCAAATGTGAGAAGGCATTTCTGTGTGAGTTTCCCAATAATTGAATTCTTTAATGAGTTGAAGCTTGCCCTCTTGTTATAAAGTAGGTTTCTGTGGTCATTGTGGGCTCCTGTTTAAATCACTTGTCTTCTTCCCTATTCAGAGTCAAAGAAGCTGAGGAAGTGTGTAGGCAGAAGAAAGGAAAATCACTCTACAAAGTAAAACCAAGACACGACTCTGGGATTGTGAGTATTAATTAAACCAGAAGCAAACTTTATTGGGGGGAGGGGAGGGAGGGAGGGAGGGAGAAAGGGAGGGAGGGAGGGAGAGAGACAGAGAGAGACAGAGAGAGACAGAGAGAGAGACAGAGAGACAGAGAGACAGAGAGAGAGAGAGAGAGAGAGAAGCTTCCAGTTCACTGGGACCATAGAGTTCAGGCTTCTGATACTGTGGCAATGGGGGTATGTTTCAAGCCCCTTTTTAGTAAGAAGTAAGCATTAGGCATGGACAAAAGAATTTTTACTATTCTTGTTTTTTTTTATCACCAGCGTATGATGTCTTTTCTGTTGAACCCTGTCTTTACAATGTACACAAATTTATATAATAATATCTCAGTCATTTTATCTTATGTTTGGATAAATAATGAGCTTCTAATTTGAACAGTCTTTTCTTTATATCTTTAATCGGGACTTTGTAGTTGACTTTGTTTCAAAGTTGGGCATTTGAAATTTGATAATCAAGATAAACGTAAGCATGGACATATGTGAGGGCCTATGTCCACTGCTTGGGGCAGGAGATAGCCTATAGTACTTAATAAGACATGAGTTATAGGCTATTTATGCACTTTAACCCAGAGTGACTAATAGGAGATTTGCTGCATAAAACTCAATAGGAAATGACATACTCTGTCAAGTAGGCTGTTTGGAGTCTCTGACCCAGAGACTGATCTAGAACGCTAATAAGATTCCTCCTTGGCCAAGTCCTCCATTACAATTAAACACCAAGCTGTGTACCCTCTGAGGGAAATATTGGTTACAATGGTGAATTCTCCCTTCTGGTACTGTAGAAGTTTTGTTGAAGGCTTTGAAGGTGTCATACATCCCCTATTGCCAGGGTAAGTAAATAATACTGGTTTAAATGAAAGTTTAGGACATCAAATAAAATCATCTTGAGTTTTATTTTTAATTATGTATGGTATTTAATTATTAGGATATTTAATTATTTATGGTATTTATGGGTATGTGCATGTGGATGCAGGTACCTGAGGCAGTGAGAAAAGGGCTTTGGATCCTCTGAAACAGTAGTTTCAAAGGGTTGTGAGCCACTTAATATAGGTTCTGAGAACTGAACTCTGGGCCTCTACAAAAGCAGTGAAGGTCTTAACTGTTGAGCCATCTCTCCAGCTCACATTGAAACATTTTGAATTAGATTAGTATAACATAGTTTAAATGAAATGGACAATTAAGATAACTCAAACTGCCTTGGATTAAATAGCCCTGTTTAGAAAGTAGTTCTATCTTCAGGTAAAATTTATTTTTCTGTCAGTTTTTCTGTATTAAAATTAGTCTTATCTAATGATAAATTTGTCTATGTTATTTTCTGATCAAAGCTTAATAAATCTGTATTGAATAAGAGGAATGATGATTAGCTAACCCTGATCAGGCTGTTAGATGGAAGAGAATTGAAACCTGCCAACCATGAAACCAAACCACTGGTTCTGCTTCCGTATTCATGCCTGTGCATGTAGGATCTGGAATGCCAGGGTTGTGCCAGCCCCACTTCACATACGTTATAAGTTAAACTTTAAAGACTGACTTTCTCAAAAGCATTTGGTAATTCGTTTCAATGAAAACTATTTTAAGATGAAACAGATATAATATGTGTAAAGCTTCTTGAATGAATTATTCTTTCACCTTTATCCAGAGAATTTAATCGAAATAAAAATCTTATTCGGGCTGCTCTAAACTCCTTCCTTTTTCATTTTTTAATCCTACCTGGTATATTTGTTTCAGAAAGCAAAGATAAGCATGAAAACCTGAACTGTGAACAGTGGAACAAAACAAGTCATCGAAACAACTTCCACAGCATCCACCTGACCTGAGAGGGCAGTAAACTACACCAATTTGATCATTTTTCCTCCGAATCTCTTGCATAATCTTCCATGTTTTCTAGAAAGTTTATTGATTGTTGAATTTTCCTGTATGTTATTTTAAAATTGCAAAATCAGTAGACCGGTGGAGCATTAGAACCCTTTTCTTTTTGTAAACGTTCTGGTGTTATCCCTAGAGACCGAAGTGGCACGTCTAAGAAGCACTATCACTTTAACTCTGAACATGCTGAACCTTAACCTACGATTTCCTTTCCTGAGATTCTCTCCCTTGTCACAACAAAAACATCTTCCTTTCTACTTACAACCAGAACTCCACATCAATGTGACTAGAGTTGTGGATAAATGTTATTCCTGGTGAATTCTTTGTATCTACTTTACTTCTACTTACACATTTTTTCTATTTTGAGAAGTAAGTAGTATCTATATGTCATGACTGATGCTTTCCCAACTCTTAAGTTGCTCTCTATAATATGTCCCTTGAGACCTATGAAGAACTGGTCTGCAGCAGAGGTAAATGAAATCAGAAGACTTTCCTTTGTATCTTACACTATGATACTTAACACACACACACACACACACACACACACACACACACACACACACACGAGTCACTTAATATTTTCAAGAATTTGAATAAGTGAAGCTCATGAAATTGTGAGATTTATTTTTTGATGACTATCCTAAAAAATAAATGAGTCAGATCTATCTGGACCTTGTTAAGTAAAATACTTGCCTGAGTATTTTGGCATGATTGGGTTGTGTGCATGTGTTGCAGCAGGTGATTTACAGCTATAATGTGAAGATGCATTCATCCTGCATCTAAAGGGATCTAGGGAAGGATTTTAGTCACTCTACTGTCAGGGAACATGGATACGTTTCCCATTCTTTCTGAGGATATTTTGAAGTCAGCTCATAATGCGTTAAGGCAGTTTTGTATATGGTAATAGTTGTTCTTTTAAATTGCTGCTAATAATATTGGTTGAAAGTTATGGTTGTAGAAAAAGGGGAAAATTCATTGCTCTTGCAAACCAGTTATGGACAGCAACTTAAAAAGATAAATAATGTTCTAAATCCTAGCTATACTTGTATTTATGGAAAGTATGACCTCTTTCCTTTGACTTTGTGTCTGAAGTGCAAAGGAGCAGTAGTGTTTTATTTTCTTCTGTTGTTGTTTTGTAGTTTTCCTGCCCTCAGTCCTTCCAATGTGTATATTACCACTCTTCAATGAAGTCATAGGGCATTTAACAAAGATCGCTATGTGCAATACTGTATTTTAGTGTTTCTATTTCAATTTTTTAGGATGTTAATTTATATGAAAATAAAATGAATAATAAAATATTTCTGTGTCACTTTGTGCGCATATCCTGTATGCATACTTAGACATATGTTCATATGTTCATGTATAGACATTGTGTTCAACTTTTACAGGGCACAGGGGTGGGAACTAAGTTGGTCTAAACATTCACATATACAAAGAGCATGAGCATACTCATCTTGGAAATCTGAAGCTTAAGTCTATCATGATAGAGTAAGAAATCCTGATAAAATATTGACTCTTTTTACACAGTTGTTTTCTTTTCTGAGCTCCAACAAACAACCTAGTTTTCTAGTATCCATTTCCAATTGGATACTATACTGTAAAATGTATTCTATGCAAGACCAGACTCAGCTTGTCATCTTGTCCCTCCAAACTCCTCATTCTTCTGTGTTGTCCATCTCAGACGCTCCAACCTCAGAAACAGGAAGCATCCTTTATATCTCACTCTCCCTTGAGTCCCTCATTGACTCAACTGCCAACATTATTAGTTGTGCTTGGTTGAAGATGTACCCATTTTCCTCCCTCTTTGCTGTGGTACTCAGTTCAAAAACGGGTGTGCACTTCCTTGATAGCCATGTTAGTTAATTCTTTTCCTCTTGGCATTGATAGAAATACCAAGAAAAGCAGCTTACAAAAGTTGTTTGATTTGGCTCACAGTTCAAGGGGATACAGTTGTGGATCGCAGAAGCATAATAAGGCAACTGGTCACAGTGCTTCTACATTCATGAATAAGAAAAGAAAAAAGACGACAGCTTGTTCTCAGCTCATTTTCTCCTTTTTATTCAGTGTACCACGTCAGCCAATAGAATGATGGTGCTATCACATTGAAGGTGGCTGTTCTCATTCCATTTAACCCAGTCTAAATGTTCCCTTGCAGGCATGCTCAGATGTTTGTCTCCTAAATGATCTTAGAATCTGCCAAGTTTGCAATCAATATTAACATCACAATATCTATCAACTGCTGTCATAAACATTTGCTTTACACCAGTTCTTACCTACACATCAGACCCATTCTTGTTCAAAAATAGTCATATACATCAAAATATGTCATCTCACATTATCCAAAATCTTGACTGTGGCTGACAGAGCCGTCAGGTGCCTTGGGTTATAACTGTCTGCTCAGAGCATTTGAATTCCAGCCTCCAGTCAGACTAAACTGCCTTCAGTCCTTTCATGCAGTGTACTTTCTCACTTACATATGTCTCCCAAAGTTTAAATATATTTATCTACACATGTCCCCCAAAGTTCAAATATTGGAATCATAATGCCCAAACCATCAGTGTCAGAGTAGTATAAAGGGTGTGTTTGAGTTATAAGGAAATTAATGTCATTACTAAGGAAGTGGATTCTCACTGGGGAAAAATAACACCCTATTTCATGCTCTATTGCCACACAATGCATTCTGCAATGGTCAGATGAAGTAGACGGGCCCTCACCAAAGGCACTCCATTGATCCTGGACATCCCAGTCTCTAGAACGCTATTGATACAAACTTCTATTTCCTATATATTACCTAGTCTATGGTATTCCGTTATAGCAGCAGAAAATGAACAAACCCACCCACTGTAAATCTTTCTCCATGTTTTTCTTCGCCTTGAGTCATTATCCTATTATTTATCTAACTCACTGGTAATTATATGAATTTAATAGCCACTTGCTACAGGACATCCCTTGCCACTAGTCACTCTGGCTTCTAGAATGTCACAGACATTAATGAATATTTATTAAATAAAGGAAGAGTGTTAACGATAAAGGAAGAGTGTTAACGATATCACTAACTTCAGGATACAAACAAATTGAGGACTGAAAGAAGTCTATTGTTGTGGAGGGGTAGTGGTAGAGACTGAGTTTGATATAGTGTATCAGTCAGGGTTCTCTAGAGAAACAGAACTTAGAGAACTTACAGAATGAATATTATATATCAGGCTCCCCTGACACTGATGATTTGAGTATTAAGATTCCAGTATTTGAACTTTGGGGGACATCTGCACATCATAGGAAGTTAGAGTACTGCATAGATTATAGAATAATCTATATGACATAAATGTAATGGTCATTTATTACAATGGCTTATAGGCTGTGGTCCAGCTAGTCCAACAATGGCTGTCTACCAATGGGAGATCCAAGAATCCAGTAGTTCTTCAGTTTGTGAGGCTGTATGTATGCATGGTCTTCAGTATACATCAGGGATAGGCTCTAATGCCAATAAAGGAATGGACTTGCAAGTGAGAGGGAGTGCAAGCATGCAAAGAGTTAAAGCTTCCTTCTTCCACATCCTTTACACAGGCTGCCTGCAGAAGGTGTGGCCCAGATTAAAAGTGGATCTTCCCACCTCAAAAGATCTGGATTAAAGGTTTATCTTCCCACCTCAAAAGATCCCATTAAAAGTGGTCTTTCTACTTCAAATGATTTAATTAAGAAAAAGAATCCCTCACAGGTGTACCCAGACACTTGGATTTTACTTAATTTCAAGATGTATTCCAGCTGAAAACTGGAATAAAATAAAAGAATGGCCATGACAAATTCACACCTTATCAACTTTGACACACAATCATATCTCCTTATGCTATGCTTCATTTCCGTATGAGAACAATAGTGAGGTCATAATTATACCTACCATGATGTAGTGACT
>CABHPH010162031.1:20219-42406 GCA_902168325.1 Peromyscus nudipes | reverse complement strand
ATAAGCTCCCTCTAAAGGAATTTTTATACATGATTTTCAGGTTATCTCATAATACATCATTTGTCTATTAGCACAGAAACATTAATTCTTGCTCTCTTGGAAGCAAACACTGAAGGCTAAAATCACCTAAGAGTTTTGAAAATTATCAACAGAGGACCACTGTCAGTGGTGATCAATAAAACAGTCCACATGATACCTGTTAGAGGATGCTCTTTATGGAGGAAATGTCACCTTCCCTGTAGGCTAGTTTCCCTAGTCTTTGGATTTGAATGGTGCCTGGTGCCATGGTAACATCTGGAAGCTTATAGTGCATATGACAGGGTAACAAAAGCTTGGAAGATTTTGACAATAGAGCTGCAGGCTCCTTGGGGAGAGGCCCAATCATAGCTCTGAAAAACTTGAAGCATCATAAAACAGAAGGAAAGAGCCAATGCAAGACAGAGAGTCACCAGCTGATCTCTCTGAAGAATTAGCTTTGACCTGATAAGAACTGCTCTCCTGCAAAGATAAGAAGTCTGGGGGAGTCTCCATTCCTTTCTAAAGAGAAAAATAAAGTGATCAGGGTGATTGGGGCTTTTAATGGGGGTTAGGTGTTGTTGCCAAGGAAGTAATGATCAAAAACATCCTTGATTGGAAAACAAGTCTTTAGGATTTGGAAGAGAGGGATTTCTTTTTCCTTTAATAAACTATTTTAAGTCAGTTTTGATTGCAGAAAATTATATAGAAATAACAAATCTCCTACTTGACCCTCACTGCTTCCTATACTGCTAAGAGTGTATATGTGTGTGTGCATGTGTATACACATGTATGTATATGTATGTATGTATGTATGTATATGTACATTTACATACAATGTACAAATGTACAATATAGTACATTTGTCACTATATATTGATACATTACTAGTTATCCAGAACCAACACTTACATTGGGCTTCCCTCTTTGTGTTGTATATACAAGCTGTTCACAGAAGAGAGGGCAGAAATATTGAGATAGGCAGAGGATGAGAGAGGCTGTGATAGATTGCTCTGTTCTGAATATGACAAGGGTATTACAGAGATGAACTGTAGCTGTAGCTACATGCCCAAACCTGCACATGTGCAAACATGCATGCAAACACAGAGAGAGAGAGAGAGAGAGAGAGAGAGAGAGAGAGAGAGAGAGAAGGTATGTGCTACTTGGGAAGAAAGAAATCAACAGAAGTGAGAAAAAATGGAGAGTAGATATGATCACAATATATATATGAAAGTGTCAAGATAATAATTAAGAAAAGAAACACAGGGTACCAAGTACCTCCTCCAGTATGTTATTCAGAGGAGTTCCACTGAGCTGAGTATGCTTTGAACTCCAACTCCTCACCCTGCCTTCTTCTTGAAGTCCTGGTGATCACTCAACTTTTTATAGCTCTTCCGCATTACCACATCTGGGATGCCAAATAGTTGGAGTGATCCAGGATGTCTTCTTCCTTATCCACCGGCTTTTTAAACCAAGCATTATGCATTTAAACCGCTCCCCCAAGTTTTTTTGTGACTTGATAATTGATTTATTTTTATTGCTAATTAATATTCTAATATATCAATGTACCTGGGTTTATCAATTTACCAGAGAAAGGAAATCTTGTCACTTGAGAAGTATTTTTATTATTACAAAATAATGATGATTGCTTTTAAATTTTCAATTCAAGATATATGCCAAATTGTTTTGTGGAATTTTTTGCATATATTTTCTTGTGAAACAATCTTTGCCTTGCTTATATTTAAACAAACTTAAAGATTTAGAATACAATCCTTGAACTTTTTTTTTATTTACTTATTTTTTCATTTTACATATCAACCACTGTTCTCCCTCCCTCCCCTTCTCCCATTCCCCCCCACCTCCCCCCCCATCCCACCCTCCATTCACTTCTCATAGTGGGTAAGGCCTCCCCTGAGTAGTCAACACAGGCTGGCATTACAAAGTTGAACTTGTAGTGAGATCAGCTAAACTTCTGTGTCTGCTATATGCTCAGTCTCTGGAAGTCACACAGACAGACAAAAGTTGAAAAAAATATTTCATCATTTTGGTTCATAATTCCATTCCGCTTGTCCTGTCTCAGTGGTACCATCATCCTTTTATCCAGTCAAGTTTTTACTGTGGCTTGCTTCCTCCAACTAACCCCCAGGTTCTGGTTTTTGTAGCATGAATCTTAAAAGGTCTTATTAACAAAATTAAACCTGAGGCCAGGTATTGGGGTGAAATGCTGGATGGTCAGAGAAACAGAACCAGCCACAGCTACCTCATCTCGCTGGATCCTCAGCTGGTCTTGCTTCCTCAGACTGGATGCCCCGAGCCCTCATCCAGAATGGGTCTCAGCTGAACTGCTGCTAGAAGCCTGAATGCTTCTCCAGGCCAAAATGCCTCTCCAGGGCAAATGCCTCTCCAGTGCAAATGCCTCTAGTTTCTGGTCCTCACGCTTTATATACCTTTCTACTTTCTACCACCACTCCCTGGGATTAAAGGTGTGGCTTTCTGGGATTAAAGGTGTGTATCACCGTGCCTGGCCGTTTCCAATGTGGCCTTGAACTCACAGAGATCCAGAGGGATTTCTGTCTCTGGAATGCTAGGATTAAAGGCGTATGCTACCACTGCCTAACCTCTATGTTTAATATTGTGGCTGTTCTGTCCCTGACCCCAGATAAGTTTATTAGCATACACAATATTTTGGGGAACACAATACCCCCACAGGTTTTAACCTACATAACACTGCAATTTTAATGTTTCCTGGTTTAGCATTCTGCTTAGAAAATTTTCAGCTAAAACCCAAGGTGCGAACACACTATGGTGATCCTGAGAAGGTCAGCATTCTGCATCCTGCCATCCTTTCCCTCTATGATTACGAACTGTGCTTGTTCTATTCCTTATGCATCTCTTCATCACAGGTCTTGTTCTTTCTTCCCAAATATTGACCCTCACCTCACATCCTTAATTTACAGCACTCATTACCAGCACAGACATCTCCCCAAGGAAACACTCCTTGCAGGTATCCCAGTCTTTGACATTAGACAATAGAATGAGATTCATCTTCATCCTTGTCAGAACTTATTTGCTGGGGAATGAGATACTAATGAGGGAACACTTTGTGAGATATGTCTAAGCAAAACATTTGAGTTCTCATACAATCTCCACAAAATTTTGTTTCCATCTTTATAAAATCTTCTTTGGAAGATGGATACTTTTCCAGACAACAACAACTGATGTCTGTTTTTGCTCAGCTCTCATAAAACCATCACCAAAGAGCACAGAAGTGCGCCTCACAGTGGCTTTGGTAAGAAAATGTTAATATTTTTGTCACATAGCAAGAAAGCTCAGATGCACGACCCCCAAGACTAGCTTTGAGACGGCCAATGCTTTGTTATTTTATCTTTCTGTTCTGAGAGCCAGAGAGCATGGCTGTCCTCCTCCTGTTCATCTCCATCTTCGTCTCAACTTTCTGCATAGGATATGAAAGAAGGAAAAAGCGAACTCAAGAGGATCGATGGAGGAGAGAAAGCAAAACTTTGTGACCAGTCAAGAGATTTGCTTTTAACTTCAATGGTCAGAACTGAGCAAACTACGTCTAGCTTTAGGGAGCTGAGGAATGTATAATTATGACATCATGGACAAAGTCTGTTTCCTGTGAGCTTGAAGAAGGGATTATCAATACTGAGTAAGAAATTAACCATGGCAGGATCAAGAGCTTGAGTGATATTACCGTATCCATACCATTCCAGGGAAGATACTTCTCCCATCCATTCAGATCATGAGTATATGGCCACACCAAGCTTTGCTGTTTTTGTGCAAACTCATATGCTAATTAATAAAAGGTAATATTCATGATCATAAAATATAGATTTTTAAACCATTATACACTTACCATTTTTTCTAAAGGTAGGATACTTAATAGGATAATAAACAAAAGCATCAACTGATAATTTTCATGGCATCTACTTTTTGACAGTATGTTTAGCTGAACTGGGGACTGTTGAAATGGTTCAGTGGTTAAGAGCATGGACTGATTTTGCAGGGGATCCAAGTTGGGATCCCAGCACCTACACAGGATAATGCACCAAGTCCTGAAACTGATGTTCCAGGGAAATAAGATACCTCTGAACAACCATCCAAATCTCACCCCCCCCCTCTCTCTCTCTCTCTCTCACACACACACACACACACACACACACAACTAAAAATAAAATCTTAAAGAAAAGATTACCTGAATTTTGCAACAGACACTCCAATTTTCATCCCCTAACCCAAATTTAGACAGGTATTTTGCCATGTATCCTGGTGGTTGCCAGGAACAATACAGCAAGGAACAAAACCCACATAAGTAAATAGTCACTTTAAATAAGCTTGTTTTCCAACACCGCTGTGAGAAGGCTCTCCTCACCCAGTAGAAAACACAGCCAGATGAATGGATGGGAGGCAAACTGACACCGCCAAGATGGTATTGTAAGTGTAACAACCCAAAACTCATAGATGAAGACAATGCAGACCTTCTAAGCGCTTAAGCCCATTCCCAGGCATGGGTTGTCTTACTAAAGAAAAACACACACGATACAACAAAACCTAGTACATTAAACTGAAAGGAAGGGCAAGAAACAATCTCTTCTTGGGTTTTTACTTTTTTAAGCATAACTACAGAGTTAATAAATATATAGAGCGATCTAGTTTTAGGTCATGTTTAGATTTTTCATAAAATTTCACAGTGCTTTATAAAATTTGTCTGAGCTTTTGAGATTAGGAGATTAGGCAAAGCCTGAGAAAATGACCCCTGCTCATTTCCCCCAGAGCATATAAGTTATGACTAAACAAAGGATATCCTAGACTTTAACAATGACAATACCTGCCGGTATTTGGAGGATGTTATGTAAACGAATGCACTAGAATATGTTTTCAATGTTACTGGCTTCTAAATTCATGACGGTTTTCCTTTGCACTGTTGCAGTATTGGTGGTCAAACCCGAAGCTTCTCATACTACACACTTGGGTACCACTGCTCCCCAGCCCGTGTTTTCTTTATGTTACTGATGATGCTATGAATCTGTAGAACTGCTAACTACCATTTCTTTGCTATAAAACGAGATTCACAGTGAAAATAATTAAACTGTATTAACTGGTTTTCACTCTAAGAAAGAAGGTTGCGACTGGTTATTATTCTTATTCTGTCGGAAGTGTGCTCCATAGGGTCCACTCTTCTAATAAGAGGTGATTTAAGATGCATGGCTGTGAACCAAATATACAGACCACCATTGTCATTTTTTAAAATGACTTGAAGAAACTGGGTGCTTCACACCATAACAGCTTAAGTGTAACAGTGCTATCCCTAACATTTTTAGAACAGTAGAATTTATTTTGAAATGATCTTAACATCTTCATGCTACTCAAAAAAAAAAAAAAAAGTTTCTCAGTATGGTTCTCAACGTAACACACTAATATCAAGATGGTATAATTAAAAGTGCTGAGATGCCAGGAAGTTAATGAAAATAGGAAGCTTGCTGCAGAATGAACAGTCTGTGGCTCTTATGCACAAAGCGCTAATTGTTTTGAAGCAGCCTGTGAAGCAAGCATTGTCCTGGGAGAAGACTCACTTCCCGTGACCTGTGGAAATGCTGTTATTCAGAATCTGCTGTAATGCCTTAGAGGGCCTTTGCTTAGACTCTTCAAACTTTGCAGGCTCAGAGCGGAAGGAAGCAAAGGAGTTGATGTTGAGTTTTTAGTGACCTGTGTCTTCTCACCATCAGATCCTGTAGAATAGCAAAGACCAAGACGAAAGCCACTCATGGAAATAGTCAAAAAGCACATTTCCCTCTCACTTAGGAGAAGCCTCTCATCACACAGTGCAGAATACAGCAAGATAGTGCCAGGAGGATACTATAAACAACCCAGACATAGAGATAAAGGCAGTGGACACACTGGGGAAGAGCTCAAGAGTAGAGCTAATTTTCTAGGACAGACTGACTATTTGCAGAACTTAGGGCAACCCCCTAAGCAAACACTGGACCAACCAAAAGAACCTAAGGGGTTACAAATTCCTTTCAGTTCCAAAGTCTCTGTGCAGGGGATGTGAGAAAATGTAATGTGGTGGACAATGGACTGAAAATTTCCTACAGTTTAAAACTGATGCCTAATTTCCTTTAACACAGAAAGAGAAAGAGAGAGTGGTTGACATACTGTGCACCCCAAGAAATTTATCTGGGGGTCAGAGAACAGAACAGCCACTATAATTAAACATAGAAGTTAGACAGTGGTAGCACACGCCTTTAATCCTAGCATTTCGGAGGCAGAAATTCATCTGTGAGTTCAAGGCCACACTGGAAACAGCCAGGCGTGGTGACACACACCTTTAATCCCAGCACTTGAGATCCCATGTCTTGCTTGGGAAAGACACAGGCCTTTAATCCCAGGAAGTGATGGCAGGAAGCAGAAAGGTATATAAGGCGTGAGGACCAGGAACTAGAGGCTGTTTAGGCTTTTTAACCTTCTAGGCTTTTAGCAACAGTTCAGCTGAGATCCATTCGATTGAGGACTCAGAGGCTTCCAGTTTGAGGAAACAGGATCAGCTGAGAAGTTGGCAAGGTGAGGTTAGCTATGGCTTGTTCTGTCTCTCTGATCTTTCAGAATTTACCCCAATATTTGTCTCCAGGTTTGTTTTTATTAATAAGACGTTTTAAGATTCATGTTACACAGAGACAGAGACAAAGAGAAAGAAGGGGTAGAGAAAGGGATGAGGCACAAAGGAGAGAATTTTGTCTCTTTCTTAACCTCCCTCAAAAGTTGATATATACGGGTTGGCATTTTCTGTAAAAAGGTAGTCAATTTACAGGGATAGCCTTTTTTGACATTTGAGCTCATTAATTTTCCAAGGAAATCATAAAAGGTGATTTTGAATTTATAGCCATTATAATGGCAGTTCAGGCACATTTATGTCATAATTTAATAAGGATCATTGGGGTTTGAGAAAATCACCTATTTTCCCTCAAAGATAACTCTATTTGAGAAAGATACCTCAGACCACCTTAATAATATTTTTAGTCACTATGGGACTTTTAATTTGGCTAAGTTACGTCACCATTCAATGCTTTAACTTCTGGGAGCCCACACAGGGCGTGTTTTATTGTGACATGTGTTTTTATTTTCCAAAACACAACCTGTTCGGCCTCAAGTACAAACTTAATTTATTAAATGCCATTAAGATGCAGTTATAACATGCATGTGCACACCAGAGCAATACCACTGTAGTCAGGGATATGTCCCACTGCTCGCTCTGACATTGGTGATGTATGTGACTCAGTGAGGAGATTTGCTCTAAGCCTGAAATACAAAAGGTGTTTGGTATCTGCTACTTAAGCCACAGGATTACTATAAATAACATTATAATAAATATATTATATATATATATTGCTTATAATCGACAATAGTTTTTCTCTTAAATTTCTATTAAACTATTTATAATTTTGTTTCATGATGCTTATGACTATAGAAAAACAATGTCTATTCTACCTCCTTCCTTTATATCTTGTGAATATATGGAGACTCTGTTTATTTTAAATGTATTTTTTATATATATATTTGTGATAGGGTATTGTGAATCTCGAGCTGGCGTTAAACTCCTTATAAAATCGTGTAACAGAGGATGACCTGGAATTCCTCATCCTCCTACTTCCTGGGGATTGCTAGGATTACAGATGATTGACACTGCACCCAGCTCAAAGGTTTGATTTATTTGATAATGAATTATAATAAAGTACAAATGATAAAGTGAGCACAGTTATAAAAACATGTAACAATAATATTAATTGAATATTCTATTTTTTTGAAAGCATGGTTTGTATCAAAAAATTTCCTGAAAGTATAGGTTTTTTTCTTAATTAAAATGCATTAATTATTAAGTGCAACTTTGAGCATCATAGGGATTTTGTTAAAAGATAATCTGGGGAGAGTGTATGTTGGAAGTCCCACTCCTAGCTGGGGAGCTCTTGGCTGCTAGTGGCTGCTGGGGGAGTTACTTATCTTTGGGTGGGTAAATATTGGTACATAGTCTATACCCAGTGGGTGGCCCCTACACCCATGTGCATATAAGCCACAGTAACTCGACTCAGTAGTTATTAATTAAATATAATATGGCATAAATTAGGTAGGGAGATATGTTGGATTGTGCCAGTCAGAGCTGGAGGCCACCAGCCAAGGGGGATAAGCTCAAAACACATTATACAGATATATATTAAAATTTCAAAGGATTAATGAAAACATTACTAAATGGTATTCAGTTCATTTGGGAAAACTGCATGAGAAATATAGGGGCAGGTAAAACTAAGTAACAAGGCAAAGTGTGTGGAGTTGAAACAGGTCAAGAAGTTTTCGTTTAAATATTGAAACACACATCTTATAAAGACTCCTCTAGAAAATCAATGCTAACTATTTTTAATTTAAGAAAGAGATATGGTTTTAACATTGGTGCATGAACTGGCTTTCTGGAGCCCATTACCTATGGTCCAAGGCCTTGATGCAGAGGGAGGGGCTTGGTCCTTCCTCAACTGAATGCACTAGGCTTTGCCGACTCCCCATGGGAGGCCTTACCCTTTTGGGGGAGGGGATGGGGGATGGGTCAGGGGAGGGAGGCTGCGGGTGGGGGTGAGCAGTAGGAGAGATGGGGGGGATCTGTGGTTGGTATGTAAAGTGAATAAAAAATGTAAATAAAAAGAAAATTAAAGCAGAAAAATGGTTCCTGAACAAATGATTCTTTTAATTAAATTTGTGTACAAATTAACAATTTAAAACTCTTATATCTAACTTATTTTAGCATCCCTTTTACTCCCAAATGTATCCCTGTGTGGTTGGTATGGTCACTTTGTCAGCCCAGACACTGTGAATCACTATGCACCTGGCATCTATGTCCCTGTGGCGGGGCACATTGTCACCCAGTTCCTATGAAGAAGCAGAGGAGTTATGACCATAGATTGTACATCTAGCTAGTAAGTTATTTGCCTGGGCTTTGGATTCTTACTAAAAAAAATTCTTTCATTATATTATTAAGATCTCCATCCAAGACCCCTTAAGTGCTACGTGCTATGGTAATTAGTAAATTGGTACTTAAAATATTTCTTCAAATAATTTCAGTTTAAATATATTATAGTTCTCAAAAATATTCTACATATGCTTAAACAATAAATACTTCTAAAATAAATGTAGGAGACATTTAAATTCTCAAGAGTCCTTGGACAACTGGAAATAGGGTAGAAGCTGTCAGAATTTTAAAGTTAATTCAAGTAAAATTAATTTTGGTCATACAATTATGAACAACCATTAATCCCAGCAATTATACAATTATGACAGAAAATTTTAAAAACAAAATTAAAACGAGCCAGAAATATAAATAGGAATATTTTATTAAAGGACAAATCCCAGAACAGATGTAACACCACAGTGCTGTTATGTAACCGACTAAACACTAGGTGTGATACCACAGCTAGTGATGGTGATTGTCTTGTTGTGACTCTCTCATTTTGTAGAAATAGAGCTTGCATTTATGCATGAAGCTTGCTCCATCATTCACCGCTTACATTCCTATTACATCTTGATTTTTTCTCTTTATTCATATGGGTGAAAATGGAGCCAATTCCATTGGGTCACTTTGAAGATTCATCGTGAGCACTTGCCACATAGTCATTGCTCAATAAAGAGAAGCTGTCGATTTTATTATGGGAAGATTATAATATTTTTTTTAATGATAATCTCGAGGCCAGCCAGATGGTGCAGTGGGTAGAGGCCCTTATTGCCAAGCCTGAAAACCCGAATCTGAGATCAAGGAACCACATGGTGGAAGGAGAACTGACTTCAGGAAGCTGCCCTCTGGCTTCCACATGCTTGCCATGACACACACATGTACCCACTAAACACACACACACACACACACACACACACACACACACACGTTTTTAAAAGATTTTAAAGGATATTCTCTTTAAAATCATCCAGACCTATATCTAGATCAATGTGGAGATTTCTTCCATAATGTGCTTCAAAAGAAAGATATATTATAAAAAGGGATTGAGACAGAGGGGAAGGTTGACTATGTTTTGGTTTAAAGTAAGAGACAAGGAAACATGTTCATGACTCTGGAATTTTATTTCCCAATTGGAAGATGCTGAGGGCTGAGACCTTGAAGAGATGGAAGCTCTGTGCACTGCCACTGGCTGCATTCATTACCAGAGCGGTTTCTTTCCCAAAGGATGAATCCATCCACCCTCCTTGTGTCTGCTTCCACTGCCTACCCACCCCTCCCTTCTACCTCTCCCATGAAATGGTGCAGAAGAAGGCCTCACCAGAGGTTGGTCCTAAATCTTGTACTTCTTGGCCTTAGAACTTAAAGAAATAAAAATTATCTGCTCCCCACTGCCTGATTATGGTAGCACAGAATGGATGAAGACCATATAGTATTTAAAAATAATTCATGACATTTAATTTCCTATAAAGTATAATTTCAAAAAATTATTAAAATAATAATCGACTCCTATGCTATTTGAAGTTTCCTACTCTCAGTGTTCACTCTTTAATCCTCCAGTTTAATCCTGAACTACTTAAAATTGTCTAAATCCATCCTTACACATTCGTACATTTCAAGGGGCTTCTCCTACATACCTCTGCTCTTCCTCATCTTCCTGGAGAGATCCACTCACTGAAAGTCTCAAGGAGTTCCTCATAACCAGTCCCCTTTTCTGAATTCTAACCCGATAGAAACCAACTTTTAAGAAAAAGAAGAGGAAGGAAATAGGGCAAAGAATGGGTAACCAAAGATAGTAAGTGCTGGCATTTCCTGAGTTGATTAAATGGAGAAAGAACACCTTCACCAGCTGAGCCTAAGGGTTGGGGTGACCCATTTATCCTGTACTTGTTATATCCAACACTGTGCTTGACATTAATTAAAATGTAACAAGTCCCTTTCAGTTCATCTCACCTTTCCAACAGAGGTGATACACTTCATGAGTTTCTCTCTATGTACTTAAGAGGTTAATCTAAATTAGCCTGAATAGAGAAAATAACTATAAAATGAAAAAAGGCTTCAAGAGAACCCGCTTTTCTCCAGAAATTATTCTTTTCCATAAATGCGAACTTGTCGAAATAACAGACACAAGCTTCCTAAGGAATATTCTATTCACCTTGTTATATAAATCAAACTAATAGATGCACCATTTCTTACTGAAATAACTTTTGACCAAGACCCAAGATTGGGTTTCTCCGTGTATCTAGCTCCCGTTAAAAGAATGACTTATTGTCAAGTCCATCTGGAAGCAAACTGAATGTACCAGGCTCTGCTGACTCCCCATGGGAGGCCTTACCTTGTCAGAGGAGGGAATGAGGGGTGGGTTGGGGGAGGAAAGCTGGGGGGCGGGAGGAGGGAAGAGAGGGGAATCTGTGGTTGCTATGTAAAATGAAAAAAATAAAATAAAATGTTTTAAAAAATGTCACTGAGGCTTAGAATTCAGACATTTTCTTTTGTTTTGTTTTGTTTTGTTTTGTTTTGTTTTGTTTTGTTTTGTTTTGTTTTGTGAGACAGGGTTTCTCTGTGTAGGTTTGCACCTTTCCTGGATCTCGCTCTGTAGACCAGGCTGGCCTTGAACTCACAAAAAGATCCGCCTGCCTCTGCCTCCCGAGTGCTGGGATTAAAGGCGTGAGCCACCACCGCCCAGCTGAATTCAGACATTTTCAACCAAATGAGTTGAGCACAGAGTGTGTGCGTTAATCTTCATGATGGGGAACAGAGCTAGAACTTCATGCTTTGGGAGATTATATAGCTCAGCACTGGTCACATCTTGACTACTTCTACTGCATTGGCCTCTGATTTAGATGAGAAGTCCAAGAAAAGATGGAGCCTCTCCCTTGGCCAAGAAAGCCCAAGGGTTTGCTTGAATTTGTTCCATCTTTAGAAAAGGAAAAGAGAATCGTGAAGGATGACATCAGGGAGGGGTGGAGGTTCAGGTGTGCACTGTTTTCTCTCACATTTTTTTTATTATTTATTCCCACTTCTAACAACAATGTTTCTGCTTATATGCCACCTTAAGTCATCCATTCCTTAAACCAAGAAGCATGCATGCAATTATTTTTGTCCTGTTTCATTTGTGTGAATTTTCAGCTGTTTATCAATTTTGACCACCCTAGAACACTAACACTGTGAACAATTCAGCAACAATGATCAATAATGCAGTAATGTGTTAGGGTCTCACAACACGGTAAAAATATCCATTGTACCCTGATTCATACCTGTCCACTCTGTCAATGCTTACTGTTGCTCAGTGTTTATCAACTTCATATCAAGTTCTTGTGCACATATACACCTGATTTGTGTATTTTAGTTAACGTATAAGATACCATTGGCTGTAGCTTCCTAGGGAACAAACAAGAGCATCTATTATAAAAGGCACATCCTTCTCTGCATGATCTCATATTATTGCCCCTCTCCACATTCTTAAGTGATAGGTGATCATTAAAAGTCATAAAGGATGTTCTTTTCTAAATTTAGCAAAAGTAAAATGAATACCTTGGTAAGAATTTACTAGATGCTCAAGACAAGCGTGGATTATTTAAGGGAGCAATTCTCTACTCTCTGGATAATTTTTTTTTAAACAAGTTGCCATAGGAAGTTTTTTTTTTTTCCTAAAATAATATACATTTCTCTTTTCTTTAATTTCACTTAGAAAGGTGTAATGGAACTTGATGTGGGAGTAGGGTGTTTAGCATATTATGTATTGGCACATTTATTCAAAGAATGTTTTTCGCAGACAAGCACTATGCCATTCATTCACTGAGATCATAGAGTACTCCCTTCTCCTGAATGCACAATGTAGTGCACTTATGATGTAGAGAGACATACATTATTCACATAGAAACACTTCATCCTGATGTTTATGCAAAGGGGCTAATTCCAGTAACCATGAATATGTTCCTCACACTAGACTCTATGGCCTGTTATTACTGTTCTGGGTAATAAAGATGGAAAACTGAAAGAGACTTTCATTCTTAGGAGAGTGGAGAGCTCTCCTCTGTAGTGGGTAGCCACGGAGTGGCCTTAGTAATTTCAGCAATACTCCTCTCCTCGCTTTCTGTAATGGTCTGCAACATGTTGAGTTTAGTATTTACTGTTCTCCAGTTCTCTTGTTTAGTTTTTAAGTACCTTATCAGCTGGGGAAAGTCAGATTTGCTTCTTACTCAAGCTTCTCTCTACCAGTGTTATCCCATGCCATGCTTCTAATTCATTGTTCCTTAGTCGCTAGCACAAACTTTCAGTTCTGATGAAACCTTATGCACCTTGGAACCTTAAGACTCTTTGCTTCTGTAGATCATGCAAGCTGTCATTGTCCCTCACACCAGTAAGCACAATTGAAAAAACAGCATGCATTTATTGGAACTTATAAAAATCTACTGAAGAATGGGACAAAACATATAAATATTTTTCTCCGTGTTTTCATACCCATATAGGTAACCACAGTTTTTTTAAAAAAAAAAAAAATCTGTTTGCCTGCAGATTTCTCTTTTCAATCACTGAAAACTCTATCTCAGCTCTCCTCACATAGCCTATTCGTGATTGTGTAACAATAACTTTAAATTTACAGTAATAAACAAACACAGGACATGCTGCACCTCATCCTTCTCCTCCTGATTTTCTCTAATAGCAGCCAAAACATGCCACCTGCACATCTTCCTATCTTCTGATTCACTTCTCTTGGTTAAGTAGGGAAAATCTGTGATTGTCTACTACTGTGGTTATTACTGTTTGTCAACCATCTACCGCCATCTAAAAGACAAATTTCAGGCCATATCTGCAAAGAAGTTTCTAGACTGGTGAGTTGATCTAGAGATGTGAGGACCTTTCCATGGGCTGGAGTCCTAGGTTAAATAAAAATGTCAAAGCAAGCTAAGTATCTGAATCCTGACAACTGGTTCAAAACGGCCAATGCGTTTTATCATGCGGGAATTATCACGACTTCCCAACATGTTGGATTTTACATTTTGAGCCCAAACCAATCAATTCTTTCTTCCTCAAGGTGCTTTTTACAGATAATTTGTCAAAATAACATATAAAGTAAGGTAATCAATATGCCTCAATATACCTACCTGTATTATTTGTCTCTTAGCAGTGAATATGTTTTGTTTCTTCAGTCTTGATGTAGTACACACTGTCTTCTCACAATTTAAACTCTCTCCCAAGTTGAACTTCAGATGGAATCTAAATGTCTTCCTACCAACTGACTGTTAAAACTCCCCTTGAATTTTGTAGCTTGTTTGTTTGTTTGTTTGTTTGTTTTATCACAGCACTGATAATAAGGGTCACTCTGCAGTTATGTAATCATCAGTCAATGTTCCTCATATTTTTAGGAAGCAAACAGATCAAGGCCACATATTGTGCCAGCCCACCTGTTTACCAGCCATCCATGTTTTATTCCATGTAAAAGAATACAAGGAAATGTGTGCCCAATCAGCTAAGCAAGAAAAGGGTGATTATATTTAAAGTAACTCCAACGAAGAAGAGAAATCGAGCTCTAAATTTGCCTTTAATTTATACCACTGGAAGAATTCTTACTCATAAAGGTGTGGTACCCGAGTTTTACTGGAAGCTACGATAAGATGATTAGGATAGTGGTTTTCAACCTATAGGTTGTGACCCCTTTCACTGGGGTCACCTAAGACAATCAGAAAATGCAGATAGTTACATTGCAATTCATAACAATAGCAAAATTACAGTTATGAAGTAGGAATCAAAATAACTTTATGGTTGAGGATCACTATAACGTAAAGAACTGTATTAAAGGGTTGCAGCATTAAGAAGGTTGAGAACCACTGGGTGAGGGCATCTGTGTTTGGTAACTTGTGCTTATGGGAGTCAGATTCCCACCCCCTCAGAAGACTGGCTCCCCCCTCCAAGTACTTGGTCCCAGTAAATAAACCAAACCAATTAGGGTAGGATGTGTAAAGAATTTAGTACAGTGCCTCAAATATATGGATTTATGCATACATGTAAATAGAAAGCTACTGTTGAAAGAATGAGGTGGGAGATTTTGAAGTCTCTCACTTGAACCTTGTATTTTCCATTGCCCTACTTTAAATGGGATATATGTATAATGTAGGTCATCTTTCCAATTATCTTGAAAAATACTCAGAGAATTTGAAGTTCATTTAAATGTCTCAATTGTAGCAAATCCAAACAAAGAATTAAACTGCCACATGCTCAGTGACCTCCCTTGTCAATAACTTTAATAATGCTTTAAATCTCAAAATAGTGTGTGAGAAACAAAAAAGGGTGATAACAGCACTGTCTTGACCACAGTGATAATCTAGAAAATATTAAACATTAATACTTAAATTCTTACGTTGAGCAGTTCTGTTTTTCTACCTCAGTGAGCATGTCTCTGGATTATTTATTATAGCAAAAGCTTATTCTAGTGAATATATATCCACATTAAAACTCAATATTCTACCATATTTTTCAAGTGGTAATATCCTGTAAATTTCCTTGAGGTTTGTCTTCATTCATTTTGGGGGAGAAAGGAGTTTCTTCTTAGAAGAAATGCTTGTACAGACTACTCTTTTCCTTCTATCTCCCAACTACATATTTCAGAAACTTGATTACTGTTCTAGGAACCTAAAAGAACCTTCTTCTTACTATTCCAATTCATAGTAATATTCCCTCCTAAGAGCATGATTACTCAGATTATCTTTAGCCTGCATTTTATTTGTTTCACATTAAGCCAGCACTTATACTGACTAATTTAAAGTTTCAGAAATTTGAAGTGCATTTGCTATGAGTTGAGTGATGGAATTCTTTGAATATCAAAGACCTAAATACCAGAACATTATGGCACAGGGAATGCTTTCAAGGGAGGCATAAGGGCAAAAACTCCTTCTAATAAATCAACAAAGAGTAAAAGAAGAAAGATAATAGAAATGTATTAATATGTGAAGGTGGGATTTCACAGCATGGTTGGGGGATTGCAGGTACTGTGATTTTCCTACCCACTTAACATTATTAGAGAATGCTGTGGAATGTCGTTCTGTATGCTGCGAATGTGTGTTGCTCTGATTGGTTGATAAATAAAATGCTGATTGGCCAGTAGCCAGGCAGGAAGTATAGGCAGGAGAAGCCGACGAAGTAAATTCTGGGAAGAGGAAGGCTGAGTCAAGAGTTGCCAGCCAGACACAGAGGAAGCAAGATGACAAGGCAAAACTGAGAAAAGAGGGCTGGAGAGATGGCTCAGAGGTTAAGAACACTGGCTGCTCTTCCAGAGGTCCTGAGTTCAATTCCCAGCAACCACATGGTGGCTCACAACCATCTGTAATGAGATCTGGTGCTCTCTTCTGGCCTGCAGGCATACATGCAGGCAGAACACTGTATACATATAAATAAATAAATTTTAAAAAAAACTGAGAAAAGATACCAAGCCACGTGGCTAAACATAGATAAGAATTATAGGTTAATTTAAGTGTAAGAGCTAGTCAGTAATAAATCAGAGCTAATGGTCAAGCAGTTATAATTAATATAAGCTTCTGAGTGAATATTTTATAAGTGGGCTGTGGGACCACAGGTCTGGCGGGACCGGAGAAACTTCCAGCTACAAGAGAAGTTTTATATTCCTCTTCTACAGTGCTGAATGGACACAGAAAGCAAATGTCTTATGTGAACATGAGGTCTCTCAGGAAGCAATCACTTGATAATCTTGTAAGACTCCCATCTCTTCTCCCCATAGAAGACCCAAGTAGGTATATGAAACAGAGGTAGGATCTACTATTTACTAATGTAGGCAAATGTAAATATCTTGAAAGGACAGCTTTTCAGGTTCATTCCCATGAGTACTGAGTCTGCAGTTTCTCTCAATAACCACTTTGCAATATGTCAAAAATATATTTGATCTGGAGTAATGTATTGCCACACTAAGACACAAAAAAAGAGAAGAAGCAATAAAGAGCTGACAAGTAGATTCATACTTCAAGGTCATAACTTTGAGGGTACCAACTTTTGTTACAGACAAACAAAAATCACAAATACTAGAGTACAGATAAAAAGTTCTTGAAGCCATTGAGTGAAAGCAAGATATTTCTGTAATATACATACATTGGGCAAGAATCCAAGGACTGTTCTCAGAATTAGCCAATTGTTTTAATTTATTAAAATATAAGGCAATATATATTTTACACAAACTGATAATATTGATAAGCATTTTCATTCTTGTGTGGTACTTTTTTAAAACTTGCTTGATATCCTCTTTAATTTTTCTATCATCTTATAGGAAATAGAATCTTTTTAATAAACATTTTGAATTTTGTTTATTCATTTGAACTCATACAAATTTTATTATTATATAATATATAATAAATATATAAATTATATAAATATATACATATAGCAAGATAAATCAAAGGTCATAGAATATGTATTTTTCTATCTTTAGCTTTTTCCTTAGCTAGTAATTTCTGTCATTCCATTTCAACATTACCTCTCTCTCTCACACACACAAACACACACACACACACACACACACACACACACATACATGTTTTGATAAGAGAACTCATATAATTCCATACTGTGGTACTCATTTAATTTCTACCTTTTTAATATTGTGCATATTACTACATGAACATATGCCATCTAGCTTTCTGCATTGACACTTTTCTGTCATTGGAAAAGCCTTCCAGTAATGAGAGAGCTGAGTCAAAAATTGGAGAAAGTTCAATTTTAATAGCTGTTACCCAGCTGACTTTCCAGGGACTTGCAACACTTTATATTTCCATTGTTACATGAATGTCATCCTTACTCTACAGTCCCTTCAACAAAACATTGGAATACTTTCAGTATATTTCTCAGCATCAATCACATTTCCTGTTTTTCTTCTAGATTTTATGCCATTATATTGTACAAATTTATGACTAATATATTTTCCTAAGAGACTGTGTTTGTATTTATTACACTAAATACTATTTTATCCTAGGTAGTGAATCGAGTAGTATGTTCTCACTAGCCTAATATAAATACTCTCACTTCTGTGTGTGTGTGTGTGTGTGTGTGTGTGTGTGTGTGTGTGTGTGTGTGAAGCATGGTACTACATCCCTCTTATCCAGAACTCCAGAGATGGAGGTAGTGGGATTAGGAATTCAATGATAATTTTGTTAACATAGAGAGTTTGAGGCCAGTTATGCTGTCATAAGATCTTATCACAAAACAACCCAGACATTTGTGTGGGTGTGTATACTCTATTTATCTAGAACTCCTTTATTTTTTTCCATTTAAATATGGTTTTGAAATATAGCCTAGAGTTAGATTTTGCTTTATAACCCAACATGAAAACTAAATCATTGATCTGGAGAATAATATAAACTGCTAAAAATATTTGTATGGGCAGACATATGATACAAACCTGGAACAGTCTTACTAGAGTATATTTTACTTCTTGGTTCAGCAAATGAGGTCTCTTTTTCACTATATAGTATAGTTGTTACAGGAAATGTGAAAATGGAGGTTAGAGATTAGAGAAAAAGTGGTTGAGAAATCGTGGCCAGAGCTCTACCTCCTTCCATGTATATGATCCATCATATATAATAAATAAAATAAAATATGATCATCATAATAATATATTATTTGTCATATACTTACACTTAAAATAATATCCAGTCATTATTTAAAATTCAAATTTAACTGGGTATTCTGTACTCAAATTACCAGCCAATAGAGTTAGTAATAGAAAACTCACCATCCATCTTAGCCTCTGAGAATGTCAGCCAAATGACAGAAGATATATAAAAGATGGCTGTTAGCTCTCATGCAAGGCAGTAGTAGAAAAAAAAATTTAGTATCTCAACACACCAACATTCATTCATGTGGTTAGTATGAGGGATCACAGCCCAGCATTTCCTTGGTCAATAATTAATTAAATAATTTCTTTAGAAATTAACTGTCTGGGAGTTACAGTATATGAAAAGAAATCTTCCAAGTTGGAGCAATAAATAGAAAAAATAATAAAGAAAAGAGGATTGAACACAGATTAATGAAAGCTTTTTGGGAATCATCAAAGGGATTTAAAAAGCCATTACACACTCGGTATTGGGGTCAGACATGAGCAACCAATTTTATCTCCATTTGGATATTTACCTCTAGCTTTATCAGCCTCTACACAGGGTCTGATTCAACTAGTGATGTCTGCTAGGGTCTGCCTCAGTATCTTCCAGTGAGACATCTTTTTCTACCAAGATGATTTGCTTTTCTCTCAGCTTCCTACAGAAGTCACCATGCCTTCACCAGGACAAATTTGTACATGATTAATGCTCACAATTTGAGGAGAGTTCATCTCATGAGGTCTCCCATGCCAGCTGTCCTTGTGAACTTCCACATTGTACTTTAATCTCTCTGCCCTGAATACGTACTTGTTTTACTACTTATTTTAGAAAACGCACCAGCTATTTACTAAATATTCCCCCCACCTGGTTCTTACTTAAAGAATAACTTACCCTGTGACTCTATTATTAAATTGTTGCTGGTTTTCTGAAACCCCTGATTTGGGAGATAATCCAAATCACTCCAGCTCCCCGATGCTTTTCAGCCCATTATTTTTTGTTCTCCTGTATCATCTGTGTGACTTGGATCCTCAGCCATTTGGCTATGCTACTCAAATTTACCACCTGGTCCATTTTTATTTCTGACCTCATGTTCACTCCTCAGAATTAGTTAAATAACTCGGTATCTAGCCTACATTTCAATCACGTAAAATTTAAAGTTAAATGACCATCATAAGGAAACATTTCATAGCATGGCTGTAATACATTTTTAAATTTCCAAAAGCCTGAAATTAATTGTGATTATTGACTCTCCCAAATACAAATTTTATTCACCTTTACTTTCCATCTAATATTTTATGTAACGTGTAAAGAATAGTATAATTCATGGTCACTTTTCCATTGATGAGTTTAAAAATAAGAATATACGGAGAAGTGAGTAACACTAATATAAGTAAAGAGATAAAATAGGGGAATTTCAGATGAATATAGAAAAGGGAAAGTGAACACAACAAAAAACACCCAAGTTCTGGAATATAAGACATTTGCTGAAACAATTCTAAGTTTGCCCCTAAAACACATGAATGCAAGACTTCTCCTTTGATTAAGCTACTCATGAGTCTCAGAAGCTAATTTTCTAAGCCTATGAATTAGTAGCCAAGAGGCTTACATGGTATCATCTATTTTATCTCAGTGCTAATTTTCATTATCTTTATCTCTTGCTTTGCAGTTTAAACCTGAATTTGAATCTCATGTATCTCAAAACGTAGAAGATGAAATATCGGCAACCCATCCTCCACATTTCTCCACTACCCACCTCTGTCTGCTCCCTTCAGACCTGACACAGCTCCATGATTGGTACAATCACATCCACTCCCTTTCTTTTTGGCGTTCAGCATTTCAAAATTAAAAATTATGACTTTTGGGGTACATTCAGGTTTGAAGAACAATGGAAGCTGCCTCTTTTGAAATAGGACACAAAATCCTCCCACTCTCCTCTTCCAAAATCCAAAGGCATCCCATAAAAATCAACCAGTGTGTAAACTACCTGCAAGAAATACTTCTAATATTATGGAAACATAGGAAAGCTTAAAGCTACCTATAAATATAGAAAACAGAAGATAAATTCCAATGCCTTTCTCACTAATGGCCTGGTTTGTGCTGCAAATGCATGCAGGTGAAGGGAGGAAAAAGATGGGTAATCTTCCTTAAGTAGTGGGAGAGAAGAACAAAGGACTCAGATGAAGTACAAAAGACATGGAAGGAACATGCGTAAACAAACGACAAAATTCTAAGTGTAGGTCAGAACCTTCGGGCACACTGGGCTGACCCTAGGAAGTGAATTTTAAAACCTTGTGGCATCAGAACGGGATGTTACAAGCACATGTTGGTTCTAGAACAAAATGAGATGTACAAATAGAGGTGTAACCCTTACAGAAGAAGGACGAATAGCCAAGTAGAAGATAAGAGTGAAAATTAAGGATCATGCAGAAAAATGAAAGACTGCCGTGATGATCTACTCCATGCTGAGATTCATGTAACCAAAATTTGAGATAATAACTAATGCTGAATATTGTAGTAGTATTTCTTATGTTTAATATGGCTGATGATATAGATATATATTTATATACGTGTTTATTTATTAATGTATATGCATATATGTAAAATGTTTATATTCCTTCATTTCATTGGCTGAAAGACACATGAGTCAATGGCCTCGCAGAAGTCATGATCACAACTGCTCAGATTGTTGGCTGATCAATTCATTACTAACTGTAACTAGAGCTACTTAGAGATGTTGTTTCTCTGGCTGAATGTCTTCTTATATTAGAACATAGGGAAGTAATCAAACATATATATGGATAATTGTAGTTCTGAAACTGAGATTCCATATATAATTGGATATATAAACTGTATTTATAATTATGTCTGTTAAAATTGCATATATATAATTTTAAGCATATAACTACATAGTATTTTTTGTTTTATTATTTTACTTCTTAATTTGACTGATGAAATTATTTGTATTTAACACATATACATGATGTGTTGTACAGTATTATTAGCTTACATACTTAGCCTTTTTTAGTAGCAAGATCTTAACATCGACTCTTGCAGTTTTCCAGAATCCAAATATTAACTATGGTTACTTCATTGTGAAATATAGATCTCCTGACTTTATTCCTCTTAATTGAAATTTTATATCACTTCTAACAAGGATCATTCTATTCCTATGAAATTAACTTTTAAAAGAATTATAATGCCTCTTTATAGAGAAAGAGTGAAAAGGAGGAAAGAACTTTATAAAATACATGATAAATATTACTCGGGATAAACCTGGTAAGAGGGATGGAGGGGCTCTTCATAATATCCATGCTCGGGTAACTTCTTTGCAGGTTTCTACTTGTTTTTAAAAGATAGCTTACACATTTATTTTCACAGAAAACAGCTTTGAATGTTGTAGGATGAAGACTGAAAGGATCACCCTTGTCAAAGACAAGAGAATTCCCTGAAGCTCCTGGACAAGCTAGCCTGGCATGTGCAGCTAGAAACCAACAAGATGGAAGATGAGGATCCACACCCACTGTTGTTCCCTGACTACCACATAAATCTCTCTCTCTCCTCTCTCT
>CABHPH010162030.1:0-12741 GCA_902168325.1 Peromyscus nudipes | reverse complement strand
TTGATTAATGAGTGAATTGGTTGTTGTGTTGATTTGAAGGAAAACAGCTCCCAAAGGAATTGGCACTATTAGGAGGTGTGGCTTTATAGGAGTAGGTATGCCCTTGTGGGAGGAAGTGTGTCACTGTGGAGGTGGGCTTTGTGACCTCAATATGCTCAAGCCTTGCTCAAGGTGATATTCAGTCCACTTCCTGTTCCCTGCAAGATGTAGGACTCCCAGATACTCCTCCAGCACCATGTCTTCCTGCATGCCACCATGCTCCCCAACATGATGATAATGGACTGAACCTCTGAAACTGTGAGACAACCACCCCAATTAATTTTTTTATAAGACTTGCCATGATCATGATGTCTTTTCACAGCAATATAAACCCTAAGACAGTTATGTAGATGTGGTAGAGAGATAGGATAGTTATGTAGAATCAAAGCAATGGAAAACCTTCTAAGTATCAAGTCTACCATGTTTACTATTCAGACATCAATTTCTAGGGTCCACATAGTCCTAGAAGCATGTGACTTCCATATCCACATTACACATCACACACTCTAATTTCCCTTTTCTTTCAATTCTAAGGATACTTCACTTTCTCTCTCTTCCACTATTCTACTCTTCCTTCCTTTCTTCCTTCATTTTTTTCTTTCCCCAATTCCCAAAGAATATCGATGTGATCTTTTCAATCACTCAGCTTTCCAAAGGGATGGAAGGGCTGCCTTCAATAGCTTTTCCCTCCCACCCTGACTTCTTGAAACCTGAGATACACAGAGTTTGAATGAGCTTGACTCTGCTCCAAAAAATGAATGAGAAATAAGGAAGGGTACATGCAAATGAACACCTCAGTGAATTATCCTGCTGCCTGCGCTGTTATTACTGTATAGCAGACAGGTAATTGGCTATTGAATATTTCTAAAAGTCTCGAAAATGTTGAGATTTGCATCAAGCCAGAATTGTGAACTAGGTGTGGCTCTGTAAAAGAACAAAAAGCAGAGATTTATTCATGTCTCATTTTCTTTCTGTCTAAGATGTTGATGCTAAAGTAAAAGCCCTGAGCCAGCAGCATTGGGATCAGTTGGGAGGTAGAAATGTGGAACCCCAGGCACCGTCCCTGTTCTAAGACTCAGGACAAGCAGGGCACACATTCCTATGTGAGAAAGATATGGTGGCCTAACCCGAAGCTTAGATGTGTTGTCAGCCCTTGAATCCTGCTAATGAATTCATTCATCAAAGGGCTCTTTCAGGATGCTTGTGATGTACAAAGTACTGAGATCATGGGCTGTGAGGATGTGTACCAGGACAAGACAGTGTTTGCCTTCAAGGAGCTTCAAGGCCTCATAGGAAAGATATGCTACACACACAAGTAAGACATTCACAGAGCATAGACCATAAGCTGGTCAATGGGAATGTATAAAGGTGAGATACTTAGGGAACAGAGGCTTAGGATTTCAGATGACCCTGAAGAGTGGGAAGGACCTACCCTACAGAAGCTTATTCTCTTTGAATCTAAGGTCATAGAAAGAATCAGAAGGAGGAAAGAAAGTGCCTCCTGGTGAAGCCTGGGCCAAAGGCAGGTGGGGCTGCTGAGGAATGCAGTCGTGCCTGATGCTTTCTCCAAAAACCCAGACACCAGAAGGTGACAGTGTAATGCCAGATTTCACATTTCCTTGAGGCATGCTTTGGTGGCAGCCTGCTGAAAAGAGATAGCCAGTCACACATTCTTCTAGGTAGCAGCTGTGTGTCCTTGCAAATGGGGACACTTCGCAGACTCCAGGCGAGCATCCGGTTTTTGCGACCAGTGTGGGCAAGCTGCAGAGGTGTGAATTGAAAAGGCCATGAATATGCATATCATAACCTTCTTAAAACTCCCAGAGGGAGCTGTGCTTTCCTTTTTTACTGAAGCCATTCAGCTGAACAAAGGACTACAGGTGTTTCATGATCACAGTACGGAACTTGGGGCTAGAGTCATATAGTCATACAGTCATTAGAAAATATGCTAGCTTGTCTTCGTGGGCATGTTTCATCCTCTTCAATATTAATATAACTTAGTTTAGAGCCCCACCTTTCACTGAACTCCTAATCTATTTTGCTCTGTCAGGCTAGGGTGTAAATATGCACACACTTCATTCAGCACCGTCCCAAAGTCCAGAGCAACCTCTCCCCTAGTGCTCAGCTGGAGAAACAGCAGGTTTCCGCAACACGACAGAGGACGCTAGTTATGATGCAGTTACTGAGAAGCATTATGTCCGCCTCCACTAGGCCCCCTCTTCACATATTCTTAGTGGTGACCGGAAATACTGTCTCAATGCATTTTATGCTGCCGTAACAGTACCACAAGTGGGATAGATGCTGATTATTGATCTTACTGGTCAATTTGAACAGTTTGAAATCACCATGGGATCAATCTTTGGGTGTGAGAAAGTAAGCTGGGCATTCCATTCCTCTCTCTCAGCTTCCTGACTGTAGATGCAGCGTGGCCAGCTGCCTCATAGTCCTGCTACCCTTTTTTTTTTTTCAAGACAGGGTCTCTCTATAGCTTTGGAGCCTATCCTGGAACTCACTCTGTAAACCAGGCTGGCCTCGAACTAACAGAGATCCACCTGCCTTGGCCTCGCGAGTGCTGAGAGGAAAGGTGTGCGCCACCACATATCCCTTCCATATCCCTTTTTTAATTAGCATTTTTATTAAAATATAACTGCATCATTTTCCTCCATTTTCTTTTCTTACTCAAAATCCCACCACCACCACCCCACCACCACCCAAACTCCTGGCCTCCTCCTCCCTAATCGTCACTGTTTTACACACACATGAGCATAAACATACAGGTACAATCTGCCGAGTCCATTCAGTGATGCGTACACATGACTTCAGGTTAGCCTCTTGGTATTTCGTAACCAGTTAGGAGGCTCCGACATAGGAAAAGACCATTTCTTCAGTCCTCAGCATCTCTCAGCTGTAGTCCTGTAGTCCTTTGGGTAAGGCTGGAATCCAGTGGCTTTTCTCCCTTCCACATTAGCATGTCTAGCACCATGTGTTTTTAACTACTGGGCTGTCTCTCCAGCATATTCTCTCTTTTTTTTTAAACAACCCATTGAGTCCAATTAGTACTGACCACATGCACCTGGGTGTGTCATCATCTACTGGGACATAGGCAACCTAGCAGTAGCCATCACTCAGCCCCCTCCAGAAGTAACTACCCCTCCTCTAGTATCCACTAAGTACAAGTCTCTCCACAGTTACGGTAGGGGCCTTGGGAACCCATCCCCATTCCATGCTGAAAATTTTAACTGGCTTGATCTTGTGACCACAGCTACTATGTGTTCATGTACACAGCAGCCACAATGTGTCCAGAGGACAGCATTTCACAACCCTCTTCCCCACCCTCTGGCTCTTACTTTTTTCTTGAGCTTGGGTGGGAAAGTTGAGATAGACGTACCAGCAAATGACTGATCATTCACTGTCCCTTGATCTCAGCACTTCAAACAGCTCCGAGTCTTTGCATTAAGCCCCATCCACTGCAATAAGATGTTTGTCTGACCAAGGTAGAGAGCATCACAAATCTGTGATTATAAACAAATGTGCTTAGAGGGCAATTTGACAACGTGAACATTTAGCAAAGTAACATCAGCTATTTCCCTTCTTGGGCTTATATCTTCCCTAGCCCTGGGTTTTGAATATGTATATTGTATAAGGCATGGATTCCCTCCTGTGGAACAGGACTCAGATCCAATCAAGAGAGTTGTTAGTTACCCCGCCGTGGATACACCTTAACTGGTAGGTCAGTATTAAGCTATAGTTTGAAAAAAAATATGGAAGAAAGATAAAAGAGCAAGGTTAAATGTTCAATGTCCTTAGTCATCAGCAAAACAAAAATCAAAACTACACGGAGTTACCATCTCGTCCTAGTCAGAATGTCTATAATTAATACAACAAACAACATGCTTGATAAAGAAACCCTTGTAAGTTGAGAAGAGTACAAGTTAGTCCAACCACGATGAAAGTCAGTAGGGGAGGTTCCTTAGAAAACTAAAAAGAGATCTACCTTTTGATCCAGCTATACTACTCCTGAATATCCGAAGAAACCTAGGTGTTCACACTCTAGAGTCTAGAGATACCTGCATATCCATTTTATTAGAGCTTGTTCAAAACAGCAAGTTATGGCAATCACATATTAAGTCAACCTAGATGCCCCTCAAGAGAAGACTAGCCAAAAGGTAACCTGGTATATATTTGAAATAAGGTTTCATTCCAATATGAAGGAAAATAGAATTCTGTCACTTTCAGGAAAATGGATAGAATAGAACTGGATATCATTGTATTAAACAAAATAAGCCAGACTTAGAAATCTAATTTTTTTTTATTTTGTACAGAATCTAGATTTTTAGAAAGACAACAACAATATGAAAATAGGAAGGAGACTATTTGGGTGGGAAGTGGGCAGAATCAGTGGAAGCTAAAGAAGGGCAGAAAAGAGTGAGAAAAGGCAAATACGATGAAAATATGTTCTACGCATTTGTGAAAAGGTTACAATGTAACCAGTTACTCCGTACAATTATCCTGTGCTCACGAAAAGGGGAGTGGGAGTTAGGCTCATGTTCTGCGAGGGTTGCAGGAATCTGCGGAATTCCCCACGCTGAAGTACTCAGCCCATATAATCTACCTATAGGTTCAAAGCAAATAGACGTCTCGGAGCTAAAAGAAATACAGTCGTCATCTGACAGGTGAATGAGCAGTGTGGCAAAGAAAGGAAGAAAACCAGGGATTAGTTTTAAACTCTGGGGAGGTAAATAATTTCTAGGGTTGACAGGCAGTCAAAGGCAATCCAGGAAGATAGATGAGTTGAGTTCAGTAAATCGCAGCTTAATCCTTATGCCAGAGGCCTCCCTGACATGGAGGACTGGTGGATATTCTTTGGAATTTATCACATTTCTTTAGTTAGAGCCTCCACTTCAAAATCTGCCTAAATATCCCCATGCTGGCCCAGCCCCTGGAGAGGCTGTCAGGCGGGGAATGGAGGGAGTTAAAGAGTCTCAGGCCCTCACCTTCTCAACTCAAATACAGACGCTCTCCTTGACTCTTCTTCTGGGACTCGACTTGAAGAGAGGCCTCTGGTTATAATGAAAAGGATAATGAAGGAGGCTGGGCCCTCCTATATCAATCCATAATATTTTAAGAGAATTGCCCCACAGACATGTCCACAGTCCAGTCTGACCACCAGCATCACCCATCACAACTGGACATCCCAACATGGTTGTAATAATGTAGAGCACTGACTTCCCTCAGCCATTTTGGTGGGTCATCTTACTGTGGTTTCATGGGCCTGCAAGACCCTGTTTTTATATAACTTAAGGCTTCTTAAGATACTTACTTTCTCACACAAAGACATCAGTTCCCCTGTTAAAGCAACCTTATACTACAGTTCACCTGACTTTCACCATATTGTGATATCGTCCATTGCAATACCCACGGTCGTGAATGTGGCTGGTGCTACTAGAATCAGAAGTTCAGTTGTGGGGACTCTGAGGGCTATTTTATATTCTCCTCTGGTGCTTCCTTAATCCTCCCCACCCCCAGGCTGTTAAAGGAAAGAGTTGTGCTAGAAGTCAGAAGATGTGCAAGGTCATACTGAACATATGCTGTCATTTGGACCACTTTGATTCCCATGTTTGCACTGAGGCAATCCCTTTAAAGCATCAGCAGAGATATTCCGGGGTGAGGCGGGTCTTGTGTAATGACAGAAGCCCCTCTACCAAGGTAGTGTTTCAGTTTCCATGGCATAGCCTCCCGAAGGAATGTTCTCTTTGAAGATCACCAAAAGGTAACCAGGATTCCATTATCAATAACCATAAGTATACTGAGTCAGGTATCACTGTAGGCTAGGCTCTATCAGAAGCCAGTGGAAAACTGGACATCAGCCATTTACAGCCAAGTTGTGGCAGAAATGCTTAAAATGGAAAAGATGATATCTATAAAATTAATTTCTCTGGGATGTGGGAAATGACTGCCATTGATCAACTTTGATGGTAGATTTGGGTGTCCCCCTTGAATTAGGTTATCTAGACTTGCCAGGATATGGGAGGAAATTAGGGAAATAACAGAACCTTTTAATCTCAGAAAGATAAGTGATCCTTTTTCATAAATAGTAATATCTCCACTGGCCTTTCTGAAAAGGCTTACCTAGACAGAATGTACAGCACAGAGGTGAATTTTATCCGTGTCCTCTGTGGGGCTTCCTTTTATTAAAGTCATATCTTAAAGTCGAGGCTCTCAATTGAAGAAGGAAGTCATGTGTGTATCGCCTTTCTACCCCCTTTTGGTGTGTATAGGAATGAGCCTTGAGCACAGGTCATAGCCTTGAGCTTCGTTACAGAGAGATAAAGAGCCCTTGCAGCCTGTATGGGGCATATGTAGCCAAAGGCTTTTCTCTGTCCCGCCCCATCCCATAGCCACTTGTAAACAATCACTCAGAAGCTTAACATTACTTATAAATGTTTGACCTGTGGCTCAGACTTTTTTTTTTTTTTTTTTTTTTTTTGCCATGTGGCTGGGATGTTACTGGTCTACTGGCATCTTGCACCTTGGGTGGCTGGATAGTGTCTACACCTGACTCTGCCTTTTTTCTCCCTGTATCTCTGCTTAGATTTCCTACCTGGCTCTTATCCTGCCTTGCCATAGGCCAAAGCAGCTTCATTTATTAACCAATGGAAGCAACACATATTCACAGTGTACAGAAAGACAATCCACACCAGGCATGTCTCTTTGGGAATATTAACCTGTTCTAGATGTGATGTATCGTTCATTGCTCTGTTTAAGTATATTTGTCTTATGGGTCCTGGTCAACTGCACTTTGAGATCTATTTCCAGTAGGGATGGGCTGAGGCAGGGATGGATGCAGACTCTGTTACTTCAGCAGAGTGAGTCATCCTAACCATGGGGGCTTAAGTCCATTCTAACTTTTCTCTACATGAGTAAAGCATTATTCTATCTGGGCCAGTAGGAGTTGTGCCTTTCCTGGTGACCTCTACGTCTGAGAAGTATTCAGTGCATCAATATCTTTGGGGCTGCTGCTCCTGGTAGAAGGTAATATTAAGTAACCTCTTGACTATCCTGCCTGCATTAAGACTCCTCTAAGGAAGACGTTACTGGTACATATCCTTTCCATTTCTGGCATCACTTCAGACCTGTTTCCTGAAAGATCTGAAGAGTACTCTGAAAGTGGTTAAGGATAACATAGTGCACAATATTGAGTTTCCCTACAAGGCAGGAGAAAAGTCTCCTATAATCTCAGAAGTATAGAGGTTCTACTAAGGAGGGTAAAATCTGATGCTGCCATCATTACTCATGTGCTTTACAACTGTGAGCCTTTGTGTTTTTTGTTTTAATGAAATTAGCATATGCATGGATTAGCTCAGGTGCTTCCTAAAGCAAAGCCTAAACTAAGGGTTATTTGCATGAAGAAATCTTATTTGGAATGAGAAAGGGGCCAGCACAAAAGTCCACTATGGCATTGGTGTTGCAGATGTGACGATGTTATGTCCAGCACTGAGGACAAAGAGCCCTATTGGGTAGTTTTAACCAAGTGTCTATAAAAGGGGTAGGGGGTTGTAGAACCTATAGAGCTAATTCTCATTGGCTAAAAGTGGTCTCATCAGAGCAGTGCAGGGACACTGTGCGGAGGAGGGAGGGTGGGACCAGGTTCTATCTGTGCGAAGAGCAATGATAGAGCAAGATTTGCATAGAAGAAAGCTCGCACAAGTAGGCATCAGTACCAATGCTAAAGAAGAAACTCTGGAACACAAACACAAACAACAAAGCTCTTGCTTTGTGGGATTTGTTGTTTGTTATGTGTATGTGTCTCTCTGAGTTAGGATATGAAGCTATTTTTTAATTTAAAATATAATTACAGCATTTCCCCTTTCTTTTCTTCCTTACCTCCCCCCCAAAAAAAATCCATGACCTCCTCTTCTTTAATTATTGTTGTTCCATATATATGAAGGAATAAGTATATAACTACAACCTGCTGAGTCTGTTCAGTGTTGCCAACATGCATGTTTCCAGGACTGACTACTTGATATTTGGTAATCAATCAGGGGCCTCGCTCTGGGAGAACATTGATGCTCCATCTCTTGGCAGTTCTTCATTGCAGATCGCTCTTCACCTAGAGTTGGGGCCCATGAGATTTCCCCCATGTATGCAAGCATGCTTACTATTGTTGGAATTGTTCAGGTCTTGTTTAGCCAGCCATGTTGTTCAGATTCCATGGATGTGGCTTTCCTGTCACAGATAGAAGGCACAATCTCACAGACTTCCTGGTCCTCTGACTATTAGAATCTTTTTGTCCCATCCCTCTTCCTCAACATCCCCTGAGCTTCAGACGCAGGAGTTGTGTTGTAGGTATAACAGTGGGGCCAGGTAACCCAAGGTCAATTCTTCTCTGCATTTTGACTAGCTATAGCTTTCTGTCACGGTCTCCTTCTGCTGCAAAAAGAAGCTTTTGCTGTGATGGGTGAAAGTTACACTTATCTTTAAGTGTAAATTAACCCATTATCTCTCCACACAGAGATCCAATGGACAGCATCCTAAGATCACTCCGTCTATGAATTTTTATCTTTTTCTTTCCACCTCCCACAGCTTTCTTTTTTAACTGAATACTTTTGTATCTTTGGTATGTTTTCATGTTGATAAATATTCTTCCGTGGAATTTTTTGGAGAAGGTGGAATAGTATTCCATTATACAAATGAGCTAAATCATATCTCTACTCACTTACGGTGTTCCTACTGCTCTAGTATTTTTTAAAAGCCACTAAGTTGTTGCTGGCTGTTCAATTATACTCTTGTCATTAGCTCAGAGAAGTGAAATTCCTAGGTCAAAATCCTATACATTTTTAAGGCTTTTAGTGTCTGGTTAACTCCTAGAGAAGTTATAACTATACTCCATCAGTGTGTGAAATTCCTGTACCTTGCCCCTATTTAATAGTATCCTTTGGCACAACTTTTGGTAATCTGGTATGTAATCATAATTTATAATTAACTATCATAAAATGTTTAGTATTTTCTTATTTTATTACATTAATCTGTTTCTGGGAAAGTAAAATTTTTTGAAAATGTTCTTGGTAACATGTACCTTTGCAAATTGTCTGTTCATATTATCTGGCCATTTTTGCCCACGTTTCCATCTTCTTGATTTTAACTTATAATCAGTCTTCTGCTATCAAAAACTATTCAAGCAAAAGAATGCGAAGTTAGGTGGGTAAGGAGATTGGGAGGATCTGGGAGTTTGGGAGGAGGAAACATGATCAATCTATATTATATGATATAAAATTTTTAAATAAAAAATGTAAGACTAAATATATAACATAATTGCAGTTAAAGATAAAACATACTATATATCATGATATGCAAAATATATGTTAAAAATAAACTACTCTGATTTGCGAATGCCACAGCTTAACTTGTGTCCTTAGGAAACGAAGTCAGTTGACTGAACACACTGGCACTTCTGTGTTCATGGCAGCACCATTCACAAAGTTAATAAATGGGAGCAACCTAAATCTCCATCACAAGATGAGGATAGTGGAACTATTATCCATGTACACAATGAGATATTTATTTAGCCATAATGCAGCCCTGTCACCTATGACAGTACATGTGGACCAGAGACCATTGTGTTAAATGAAATAAGCTGGGCATTGCTCTTGGGACCCTCTTCCTCCTTCTGCGTTCCCTCACCCAGCCTCGATATGAGGGTTTGTACCTAGTCTTGTTGCATCTTGTTGTGCTGTGTTTGGTTAATATCCCTGGGAGGCCTGCTCTTTTCTTAAGGGAAACAGAGGAGGGGATCTGGGGGTTTGTGGGGGAGGAGCTGGGAGGAGTCAGGGGAGGGAAAACTGCAGTTGGCATGTATTGTATGAGAGAAGAATAAATAAAAATTAGTTTAATTAATTAAAAGGATACAGCCAAAAAAAGAGGAAGAAGAGAAAGGAAGGAAGGAAGAGAAAGAAAGAAAGAAAGAAAGAAAGAAAGAAAGAAAGAAAGAAAGAAAGAAAGAAAGAAAGAAAGAAAGAAAGACGGAGGGAGGGAGGATAGAAGGAAGGAAGGAAGGAAGGAAGGAAGGAAGGAAGGAAGGAAGGAAGGAAGGAAGGAAGGAAGGAAGGAAGGAAGGGAGTAAGTAGGGAACAGGGGCAACTTATGATCTCAATCCTAAATAGAGTCTAAAAGATTTCATTTCAGAGAAACTGAAAGTAGAATGGTGGTTGGCAGAGTCTGTGGCTAATACCGGGAGGATGGGCTGGGTAACAGCTGACCAATGGATACTAAGTGGTACTTAGCTTAAAGTAAGAAGCCATGGGGCATCATTGCACCACAAAGTAACAGGAGGTAGCAGATATTTGCTGGGTATCTCAGAAAGCTGGAAGAAAGGATCTCGTCCAAAAAGCAATAACAAATATTTGAGGATAGAGAAATATCTAACCTGATTTAGACATGGCACGGCATACATGTGTGATAAAACATCACATGCTACTCTATGACTATATTTTTATGCAGCAGCTAAAAATAAATTGCCAGCCTTGTACTGGCAACCCCAGTTGCTGTGAGTTCACGAGTGTAGCTGTCCTGTCCTGTTCAAAAGACCCTGTTTTGCTCCCATCTCCCGTCACCTCTGGTTCTTACAACATTCCCTCGCCCTCTTCATCGATGGTCCCTGAGCCTCGGGGAGAGGGTGTGAGCTAGATGCCCCATCTCTGGCACTCCACAGTAACTTACTCTCTATACTTTGACCAACTGTGAATTTCAACATTAACCACCATCCACTGCACAAAGAAATTTCTCTGATGGGGCCTTGTGGCTTCATTAATCTACAGGTAGAGGGGTATGGATTTAGAGGGTATGGGATATTATGGCCATTGAGCCAACTAACAGTGTTGGGTTCTCTAGACTTTGAGCTACCTGTGCTTTTCCATAGCTTGAACTGCCAGCTTCTCTTAGTTGTTTTCAGCTCTGGACTGAGGAAGAATTTCTTTTAGTTGAAAGCATACAAATATTCACCAACTATTTCATAGTTTGGGGGCTGGATGGCTTCTTGAAATTTGATGTTTTCTAAATTTAGAGATTATGATATGACAGCCTCTGGGTAGAGTCCTTTCTCCGTTTGATCAATGACTTACTTTAATACTAATACTTTATCGTCTAAAAATTGGAAGCTTCCCCACTAACAGGAAATGTCAATATTAGATGTCTATGACAGACACTTTTCATCCTTGAGTTCTTGGAGTTGGAATCTGTTTTAAAAGGCTCACAGCAGTCACCTGTTCCCTAGAAGGGGCCAAGTGAGGAGAGCCAGTCTGAGCCAGTCTTGAGGCAGAGAAGGGAGATGCTGCTTCCCATGGTAATAATGTCTGTTTACTTTCTTCTTTGTGTTGGGATGCAATACAACTCATCTGTCATGGACCAAGCATTCTGTGGGAGCTATTGGGCTGGCCTTGGATTCAGATACCACCTGGGCTGTTTTATAAGGTCTTTAGCTAGTAAATGAAGTAACTGAGATTTGAACTCACTTCCCACTCCCCAAATCCCAACAAATGTCTCTGAATTATGTTTCTATTCTCTTGACTCAGGCTTTATGGTAGAACTTCAATGGGATTTTATCACAATGAGATTATTATAGCTGTATTGATTGTAGATAGCTGCATTGAACTAAGATACAAGCGCTGTGCTGACCCATCCTCTTCATTCAAACCCCATCCTCATTTTTAGTTGCTTAAAATGTGAAGTAAGAAAGAATAGAATTTCTGACCAATTTTAAACATATATTGATTTTAGGTACATCTATCCTGAAATAAATATAGTCCTCAAAATTGTTCACAACTCTAAAAGAAACAAAATACCTTGAGTAGTGCAAATGAAAGTTCTAATAATTTTAATAAAGTAAGACATGGGGAAGAAATCACAATATCCAGATAAAGTGTTACTTTAGTAAATGGAGCATTTGGCTCTGAAAGGAAATAGTCTTATCATAATGAAAATTTGGTCATAAGAGGAGAAAAGTGATGACAAATCAGAAAACAGGTCATTAATTCAATGATGCAAACGTTGACAGTTATAAGAAATGGTATCACAAGAAAGACATCCATTCTACAGCTTCAGTGAAACGCCAAGCATGAATGTCCTAGCAGACACCCCCCTTTTAATATGCCCACTCAGATGAATCATTCATACTACAAACCTTCAGAAAATCCAACTAATAACTGTGCCATAGATCCTAAGACACACAGTATGAGTGATGAATGAGACCTGGGCCTTCCCCTGGTGAAATAAAGTCTAGGGAGACAGATAATAAGGCAGCCATAGCACAGAGATGCATGAAAAAAATGGGAAAACACGCAATGCATCTTGGACATGCCGAGAGATGTATGGTTGGGTGGATGAACCAGGGGTGTTTACTTGAGTGGCAGACATTGGAACTGAGTCTTGAGAAGTGAAAAGATTTTGTTAGGAACCAGAGAATTCTGCACTGAAATGGCAGCTTAGGAAAAGGCAAGGGCATGTGAAAATGTATGGCTGCTTTTTTAGGGCGTGTTGAGTGGTTTAGACTAAGCAGGACAGAAGGTGCATAGAGGCATATGGTGGGAAATGGAGCCAAATAGATAAAGTTTAATTCTAACTCTTTGCAATGCATGTGATAAAAGTCCAAATTAAGCTAGCAGAATCAAAAAAGACATCCGTGGAAGGACACTAGATTATTCTGATCAG
>CABHPH010162029.1:0-14886 GCA_902168325.1 Peromyscus nudipes | reverse complement strand
GGTGGGAGGGGGGAGAACAAGGGAATCCATGGCTGATATGTAAAATTAAATTAAGTTATAAAATAAAATTTTAAAAAAAGTTGTTAATAAATATTAACTATCACTCTTTGATTCTTCTTGTTTGGAGTTTTGCTATTTTTTGTTGTTTGAATTTTCTAGCCACGTGGGTCAGATCCTGCTTCTTAGGTCCAAACGTTCCTTCTGAGAGGCCATCTGATCCCTCCTCCCCACAGAGCACCAAACACTGATGTTTTCCCATGGCTTTCTGAGGATGCAGCCTTCCCTCTGGCATGTGGGATCCTGCACGGTGGCCTTCTGCACTGAGCGATCCAGCTGTGCCTGCACATGCACACAATCCCACACATACATACTCACACACACATGCATAGTCACAAACACTCAGTCACACTCAGTACACTTTCACACACATTTAGACCTTGTTCCTTTCCTCTTATTTCTCACAGAAGTTCTGAGACTGCCAGCACTCTGAGAGTCACTTTCTTCTAGTGTGTTTCAGCAAAACTTGGTCTTTCTGTGTTTCATCCGCATGTCTCTCGGGATTGGGCACTGGACCCGACTTGATCTTTCTGATCTTTCTGTGCTTCATCCTCAGACTCTCTCTTTCCTACTTCATAGTCTCAAAGGAGAAAGAAGAACTAAAAATTATTTCCTATTCTGTGCGTAGTATAATAGGGTAATTTCTGCAAGACTCTCTAGGGTAGTTACACCCATACATGTTATTTAACTTCTTCCTTTTGTCGGTCTTTGTTATTGATGGAGGCCTCTCAGAGACCTTGGCCTATTGTAGTGTGTTAATCTGCCAATTTCTATTTTTTATTAATTGATGTACATCTTCTGGAGATAATAACTTTAGTAAAATACTCTACAAATGCTTAAATAGATTTGACACATGTAAATAATTATCAAGCAAATCACTTCTCTGACTTCCACTGACCCCTGTACTTATAACTGTGGATACTTTTTATTTCCATGCTGATCTTTCTGAATGTGCATTACATGAAATAGTGCTTATTCTCTGAGTCAAGTCTTCCAGTTCAGAGAGAGTTACTCTCTATTTCTATAAGTCACTCATAAATGCAGGTTCAAATTCCAGTTATTTGAATATTGCCTTTTAAATTGATACCTATCCAAATAAAGGGGGTAGGAGGAAGAAGAAGAAAAGAGAAAGTGAAAGAAAAGATCTAGGGCTGTCCGGCAGAGCTCTATGGAATGAGCCAGTGGGGATAGAGGAGAATGAAGCTCCCCTGTGGGATTCCCAGGCACAGCAGGCAGATGGGTGACATCAGTGTGTCATTGGCTCCTGCTGGTGTCTGAGAAGAAACAGGAATACTCATGATGGGACTGATGCCTGTGTGCCAACCTGCAAAGGTCCCACAATGCCGACTACGAAAGCCCAAGAACCCAAATTGAATGACGTGCGTGTAGAGACAAACCCTTTTACATCCTTGTTATAGAGAAAAAGGATTCAGTGTGACTGCAGAAGTAACTTTCTCTCAAGCCTGTCACAATCACTGTAAGGAAAACAACAGAGTGGTTTGTCCACAGGTACACAGTGCCTCTGTGCTTGGCTGTCCACATCTCCTGGGAGCAGTGGGTACCAGAAAACAGACTGCTGCCAAGATGAAAAGCTGCTGGGGTTTTACTTCGTTTTGGGTTTTCTGGGACCAAGTACATTTTAAAGCAAGTTATCAGTCTTCTAAGACACACTTTCTTAGCTGGATTGCACATTTTAAATTTCCTATGTAAAGGTTCTGAAATTACCCCTGAACCACCTCCCTTTAAACGCCACATGTTTTTCTTAGAAACGTTTCCAAGATTGGTCACTGAAGACAGCAAACTTCTTTCCTCTCCTTTATTAATAGCAATTTTAACTTTACATTGCTTGAACCATGGAAGTCTAGCCATGCATCCAATCCACTGGTGAAATTTTGGTCATTTTATAATTGACTCTGAGGAGAAGCAGTTCTCAAGCTCTGGTTGTCTGGCTTCTTACCCATGTGTAAATTATCAAACAATACAACGTGAATTCACTCAGACCCAAGTCCAGTAGTGGATCCACTGGGCTCATTACCTTCTCTCTCCACATTCTCGCAAACAATAACATTTTGTTTTCTGTTCTCTTCTGTTTTAAAATTTTTTTTAGTCATATATTTACTTATTTATTTATTTATTCTGAGGCAGGGTTTCTCTCTGTAGTTCTGGCTGTCCTGGAACTTGCTCTATAGGCCAGGCTGGCTTTGAACTCAAAAATCAGCCTGCCTCTGCCTCCCTAGTGCTGGGATAAAAGTAATGTGTCACCTGGCTTAAAATTTTATTTTAATATTGGAAACATGATTAGTTTATAAGACATTTTAATGGTTTTCCTTGGCTTTTTTTGTTTAAAGATATATGTAACTGCTAACCACCTGTCCCTGTTGAGGTTTTTTTTTTAATGTATGTTTTTACATCAAGTTAAACTGTAGCTTTCTCTAGACCTAGACCTGCTAATTCTACCTCATTCACAGTATTAGCCCAAGGAGCAAGTATCTAAATAACCTGAGCCCCCTTGCTGGGGGTCTTCAGTATCTTTGGAATTGTTGATTTCTGCAGGTTTAGAAATCCTGTCTATACAGAGGAGTTATGGAATAAAGGCTTTTAAATAAACTAAAAATAAGTGTAGTTCATAAAATTAACCTGATGTTAGACTCTGACATGAGATTAGTGGACAAAAAATCCTTGCTGTGCAAACGGGAGGACCCTTATCACCCACATTAAAATGGCAATAGTAATAGTGATAGTAATAGTAGTAGTAGTAGTAGTAGTAGCAGTAATGGTAGTATTATTAATAGTAAGAGCCAAACACCATGTTGTGCCTGAATCTCATTCATGGGGAGGCAAGGAAAAATCACCTGCCAGCTTAGCCTAAGCAATGAATTCTAGGTTTACTAACAGATGCTGTCTCAAAATGAGAGGGAAGTGTGGTTGAAAAACACACTAAAATTTAACCTGTGGTCTACACACACACACACACACACACACACACACATACACACACATATGTGCACCCACACCTACACACACATATGCTGAAACCACACATACATGAAAGAAAACTCTGGCAAAAACCAAAGAGAATATCATTTTATATAGTCCGTTTTATATTAATTTTGTTGCATGTCTGCATGTATTTACCACATTCCAATTCTTGATAAAATGAATATTTAACTATGTGTAAAAATAAAAAATAACATGCAAAGATTATTAAATAAAATCTAAAGCTCAGTTTTGGAATTTAACAAAAGTAACTAGTAAAGGCAAATCTGCCATGATTTGTAGCCACTATCCTTTATTGCACTTAAATAATGTGACTTCTAGTCTTAGTCATCACTGAATAAGATCACCAGGCAAGTTGATGTGGTCTGTGCTTCCCCTGAGTTTTCCTAAGTGTATAGGAATTAAGCATCTAAGACACACTGTGGCACAAATCTTAAAGGGTCTTATTAATAAAAAAAACAAACCCTGAGCCAGGCATTGGGGTGAACGATGAAAGATCAGAGAAACAGAATAATCCACAGCCTACCTTGCCAACTCCTCAGCTGATCCTGTTTCCACGAATCCTCGGACTGAAAGCCTCTGTGTCTTCATCTGAATGGATCTCAGCTGAATTGCTGCTAAAAGCCTAAAAGCTTAACAAGGCTATAGTTCCTGGTCCTCACACCTTATATACCTTTCTGCTTCCTGCCATCACTTCTGGGATTAAAGGTGTGTGTCACCATGCCTGGCTGTTTCCAGTGTGACTTTGAACTCACAGAGATCCAGACAGATCTCTGCCTCCTGAATTCTAGGAATAAAGGCGTGTGCTACCACTGCCTAAACATATGTTTAATATAGTGGTTCTTCTGTTCCCTGGCCCCCAGATAAGTTTATTGGGGTGCACAATATATCAACCACAGCACACATCTATTCTCAAGCCACACACAGTCAGCCCATGGAAGAAAGGACACAGAGAACTGTAAGTGCAGTTCTCAACTGCAGCTCAGTCTACATGGCAGCCTCCTTGTCCCTGAAGTAATTGCTGCATACCCATTTCTGAACCTGGAAACTGTGGATATTAATGTTAGATTTCATGGAGTGGCAGTGAGGCTGGAAGAAAATGCTGTAACATTACTGTACTTCACTATTTCCTTCTGGTCACGAACTTGATCATTATTCTGCACATGTGGTTCCATTCTTATGGGTAGGTTTTCTGTCAAATAAAGTAGATAGCATTATATTTTCACAGAGGTTATGGAGTGGCAGGGTAACTATTAATAAGTACAAAATCCTTAAAGATAAGAGATAATCTGCTCTTTGTGTTCACCTGTTGAAACATTTTTGAGTACTCCCATGTGCTTGTCTTGAAATACCTTTATTGAAATCAAGCTCTTCATTGCTGGATGTTACATTAACCTGCCAGCACTGGGTATATGGGGCCTGGATCACAAAGCCAGCTCTGCCTGCTACCATCTTCAGCTTCCCAAGACTTTCAGCTCAAGAGGGGAACTGGAGGAACAGCTCGATACCTGCACAAGGCCAGAGGAAGTAACTCAGAGTCAGGATTTCTCTATAATTTTGTTTTATGTGAATCCCGGGCACATCCTTATTGCAAAACCCCAGTTGAAATAGAAGACCCATGTAGAACTGAGACAGGAATCTGTCTACACATGTCTGGTATGAGAAAGTAAATATTTTGATGTGTAGTTTATTCCAGGTCATTTAGTATTAATAAAAATGATTTTATTATACTAGAGTTTTTTCTTATCTTTTATTGTTTCTTTGGTTTTAGTTTATTAGATTTACCAGATACATGTCTTTCCTGGTTTACAAATGACTTGAGATTAGGACACATATTCCTCTCATAGAAATCACCCTGATAGTGCATTTAATGCTATTGCATTTAATGATATTGCATTTAATGATATCACATTTAATAATATTGTATTGAATGATGCAGTTAGGAGACACATGCTTTGCCTGATTCTTTGAAGAATTAAGCAGCACTATCTTACAATAAGATGGAGACTCATCTTTGGTCTCTGAGCATCTTTACATAGAAGCCTCCTCTGCTCCCCTAGTTCTAACCCTAGGCCTGGCACTATTTCCAGATTTCTACCTTCTTCAGTTTCTTCTGCTCCATGTCACCATGAATGTGCACAACAGGGCATGGAGATGCGAAAGGAAGCACATTGTATTTGGCTTTCAAAATGCTTTGCTTCATCATATTTTCAATGGTGATGCCTGGTCCTCCAGCCTGAATCTTCCTAGCAGGCAATCATCCTTCTTCCAGGGCAAGTGCTATTCTCTAGGGATAAGACCAAGCTGAGGATACGAACTCCAGTCTTGGGGCTGCAGTGCCTCACTTCCCATTCTGATGATCACACGTATTGTGTAGGCTTGTTGTTCCCCTTCACTGTGTGGTGAAATAGAAAGCAAAATTCTATGTCTCTCATAACGTTCTGTGAGTGTTTATTGGGACAAATGAGTTAAAGGGGCTGTGATGTGTGATTTGGATCAGAACTGTGGTTATCCTCTATACCACCACCACCTCCATCATCACATCATCGTTACCACCACTACCATTATCCCTACCACCATCATTACCATCACTGTTACCACAACCATCATCACTACTGTTACCACCACCACCACCACCACCACCACCATCACCACCACCACCACCACCACCACCACCACCATCACCACCACCACCACCATCATCATCACCACCACCACCATCACCACCACCACCACCACCATCACCACCACCACCACCACCACCACCACCACCACCACCACCACCACCATCATTCTTGTTCTTGACCACTGCAAGAAGTCACTCTTGGCCTCAGACATCTCTAGTGACTTCAGCAGAACAAACCCCTCTTACTGAAAACATGGGAATTAGAGGCAGAGGCTTAAGGTTCTAGTCCTATCTGATCTGAATTCATAGAATCTCAAGCAGTAGGTTCTTCTCCCTAAGCATTTTGGTTCTTAGCACTTTTATTTAAATGTATAAAACACTCAGCACACCTTCCTTGTTCTCCTGTAAAGGTGTGTCAGTGATGCATACATACTGTGTCTCCCAAGATCCTTCACTGAGACATAGGTTCTGCAGAGTTCAACCACTTCAACACTTGCTTTGCATCATGTCTGAGAGGCCAAGGCTTCTTTCTGTGATGATCTTAGCCTGTCTAAACCCTTATGGAAGTTCTGATCTGTAGAGCAGTGAGAGATGCTCTGTGTTGTTGCATTCTGGGTCATTGTGAAGAGCAGCATTGGCAATTTAGCCCCAGAGCAGTGTCCTGAATTCCCCTAAATGTTCTCAGCATCAAACCTAGGTTGACATTAAAACTGCTGGGAAAAAGATGGTCTGCATTTAAGGAAATAAAGTGAATCTTCTAGAACCACATGTACAAAAAGAAAGTTAACAGCTTTCTGTACAAAACAAAACTATCCCCAAATCTCATATATACTTATGCCTTATCCAGCCTGATCTGCTGGCATAGGTGATGGAGGTGAGGTTTTACTTTGCTCAGTTTTAATTAGGCTGGATAAAAGGCATAACATAAATCAGGAATTCATGTGAGTTTCTTCATTTGATTACTCAATAATTAAGGATTTTGAGTCTTTTGAGGAATTCTTTTCATAGAGTGGGGGAATGCCTAGTGGCAAGCTAGAAACTTCTTAATGAATCATGAATGTTCTGTGTTGTAATTGGGCACCTTACCATGGAGCTACTTTGGGCTGGCTTCTGATCCAAATAACATTTTTGATTGCACTTTCAAAGAAGAATTAAAACATAAGAACAATGTGGTCTCCCTGAACCCTACCCATAGCCTGGTGTTCTTTATTGATGGAGTTATTGTCAGCTGTTAGGGCTTTTAGAGAGATTATTGACATTAAACCTTGGGCTGGGTGGCAATTGACTCCTTTCTGCATTTTGCCCTTTCTGTAGAAAGCTGTCTAACTTCAGTCAACAGCTGTTGCATCTGACCATTCATTTTCTGTTTGCTGGGTTTTATGTGACTATGTTCTAGAGAGATGTTCCAAAGCATCTATTCAACACATGGTCATTGGGAAGATAGCTTTTGAGAAGTGAGGTTTATACTGAGCAGAATTCCTGCTGTCCACCTTCACAGTGTTTACTGGAGAGAAAGACAGTCATAAAACAATGTTCACCAAGTATTGATAGGAACATAAGTTAATACAGCCACTATAGAAAGCGGTATGGATTTTATTTTATTATTTTATTTTATTTTATTTTTGTATGTATTATCATCCATGAATCAGGTGGAAAGTAACACCTGAGAAGGTAGGAGGCTCTACTCTGAAAGCAGAGTGAATTTACCACTTAGGAGTTGTGCTACCTCCAAGGCATGCCTACATTCTTAGAAGTTCATGTGTTTCCCAGTTCCTCATTCAGCAAGCACACGGTGAATGACTTACTGCATGTGTGGTGAGGTATCAGCGTGTGTGTAGATCATCTATTTCCCAACTGTCAGACAGGAGAAAACAGTACGATGTGCACTGCACTCCTCTCTGGTGATCACTTAATCCTTTGCTTTAGAAAGTTCTTCAGTGCCCTCTCTGCAAAGACTGCCAAGTCTCCCTGCTTTGGAAGACCAAGCCCAGCCTTGCCTTTAGGCTTCAGTCCACTTTATTTCTCAAAAATCTTGCTCCAGACCCCTGCCACACACACACACATAGATGGCTCTCAGTGTGAAGGGTGTGGCCAAGAGCTAGGAATTCGTAAGATTGTCTGTTACTCCGTACATTCATTCCAGACATCTCAAGAACTTGTGTTACTAGGCAACCATAGGGCGTCTGTGAAAATGCATTTGGTGTCCAGGACCAGCACCTCACCACTGCATTCTTTAACAAAAGTATATTTGGTTGTAAAATATTAACCAACTTTAGAAAATGCCTTTACAAAGATTCACTTTTACATATTTCAAAATATTGATGAAAAGACTGAAAACTTGTTAAAAAAAAACTCAGGGCTAATTCAAATGTGCAAAGCACTTAACTTTAAAATAGAATATAAAATATTTCTAGAACTAGGTTCATTCAGCTTGATTTATTAAAGTACCTTTTGCACTTAGTGGAAGATACAATTTCATGCCAGTGAAGATTAGTAAGTTACTTGTATAAGAGTTTATTACTATATGATCTTAATTGGTGTCTGGACCAAGTGACCGTCCAAGTTTTATGCTCCCAAGATAACAGTAAATGTGGTGAAGTTTACATCCAATTATCTTTTCATCAACCCATAGTCTGTATCTATCAGGGACTGCCCCCTATCATCTCCAACCCATTTTGAATTCCTTTTCTCTATTGCCGCGCCCATCCAGCAGGATCTGGATTAGCAGTTGCTCCTTTCTTCTTGCATCAACATGGCTACTTTGATATATGATTTCTGCTCAATTATCCAGTCTGACTGGTGCCCTTGGTGTTCTTGGGTGCTGAAGAAATCAATATGGTCATGCATACATCAGTTAGCTGTTAAATTATTAACATTCTTCTTCTCTCCTGTTTCCCTTCCTTCCCCAGTATTATAATTGAACAAAGTAGACATGAAGCCAGCATACAGCTTCTGAGCTTAAGTGAACTATGCTCAACTGGGTTATGCTTTGAAAGACAACAGAGTGAGTTTCTTTAAAAATATTATCCACAGCTATTTCATTTCATGATGGGATGCTATACACCTTCAATTTTGTTGTACACTTCAATGGGAAATAACCTCACTTAGAAAAGGATTTGCAAATCATAACTGTCTTTTTATTTTAACCCAGGGAGGTGTCCATGGAAGTCCATAATTACAACAGTCATAATATATAGGGGATAAGGATATATCTCCAAACTGGAGCAAGGCAGTTTTAAAGGGGTAGAGGAAAATGAGTGATCAGATAGCCATGTGATTAGACTTTCACGAGCAAACCAAGGTGCTTGAGTATTCTTGTAGTCTGGAGATCAGGTTGTAAAACAACTAAAGCCTTAGGACACTGTGTCCCCATTCTTGGAGGTGCATCTGCTCTGTGAGGAGCGGAGATTGTGACCATAAATCACATGTGAGGCAATAAGTTACTGACTGAGGTAAAAGTCAGATGGCTGCACGATCATTTGTTCATAAAATCCAGAATGAGAAGAGGGAGCCGAGCTAGAGTCTTCCTTCCAGCAAATGAAACAGACTGTCTGAAACGTAAGAGCAAGATACAGTGGGGCCGAGGACGACACTTGTTCCATTGCAAGACAGTCTGTATCTAGTTATAGATATGGTGAAAGATGTAAGCTGGGGTCAGTGTATAGAAACCCCTAGGAGACAGAATTTAGAGTTCTGAGGATTTGTGTTGTAAAGTCTGCTATAATTGAGTGAGACCAGTTTTTCATGGCAGGAAATGAGGTTTGGAAGTAGAGGGACTCAGACATAGACAGGATAGCAGCATGTAAGCAGCCTATACTTTGAGCTGTAACAGCAGCAGGATATGTGTTAGTCATAACTGAATGGTCCCTATCCCGCATGGACCCTGGCACCAAGTGACACAATGACATGTCTCCTATGATCCTCAGAAGCACATCAGCACTGTAATGCCAGTTCTGTTTTTAAAATCAGGGACATGAGGGCTCCCAAAATGCATTAACCTTCAGGCCTGATACAGCTCACAGGCTCTTTACATACTGAGTCCATGCTGGTAGTGTCCAGCTCTGGTCCATGCAGAAATACACCAAGGATGAAGCTTTGTAAAAAAAAAAAAAAAAAAAAAAGTTTTAAAAAAAAGTCCTAGAATTGAAAGAATAACAAAAAGATTTTAATTTTATTTTGTGTGCAAATATTTGATTTTGTGTGTGTGTGTGTGTGTGTGTGTGTGTGTGTGTGTGTGTGTGATGCATTCCTGGTGTCTACAGAAGCCAGAAGAGTTCACCAGATCCCCTTGAAATGGAGTTACAGATGGCTGTGAGCAATCATATGGGTGCTGGGAAGCCATTTCTGATCCTCTGGAAGAGCAGCCTGTGCTCTTAGTAGCTGAGTCATCCCTCAGCATCCAGTCCTAGCATTCAAAACAAAAAAGTAGGCAGTGAAGAATTTTTATTTTTTTTATCAAATACTCATTGCAATCAAAGATACTTTTAAACACAAAATTTTGTCTGTCTGTATCCTTCACTGGGGACCTGGAGAAACAATACCTACTGTGCCTAGTACAGGATACGAAAAACGATGACAGGAAGGTCAGCACGGGGAATTTGTTTATGGCCTTGGCATGTTTGCCTGTGAAGCTCAGCCCCTGTCTGTAAGAGGCAATCCCCATAGGGCAACTCCTGGGGATTGAAGGTTGTGACCAGAAAAATTAAGGAAACTTCGCATCCTGCATTCAAATCCATGTTGCCACCAATAGCAGAGTACACATACAATTTCATGATCTGTTTATTAGTTTCATAAGAAAACTCCCATTTTTCTGTCCCAATTTGTAGGGCACCATGACCTTTATCCCCTGTTTCCTGAAGTGGACAGGTAGGAAGCCCATAGGATGGCACAGTTGGCGCTTCTGTTCTCTGTCTACTCAAGTGCCCCTACCTAGGAGGTGATTTTCAGCAATTCTGAAATAAAGTTGTTGGGAATGGCTCCCACCACTATCAAGGTTTGGATCTTTTGACTGCGACTTTATAAAAAGCCTTTTAAAGGGTACCATCCCATAAAAGAAGAAGCATTCACGCTCTCTGATGGCACTTACACAGGTGACCTGGACCAAGATACATTCAAACTGTCACAGTAATATTCACTCAAAATTGGTGGATAGTCAAGCAAAATGTTTTGTAAGACAAGTGAAGTCTTTTCAGGATTGAAAGGCACTATAACAGCATCAAATGATGCATTCAGTGCTGGCATCAGCCCTGGACCACTTTGTAGTGAACACTATGGTCTGGACGTACTCTTGGGGAGACCAAGAAGGAAAAGAGAAGGCTCAGAGAAATGCTGACAGTCTCTTGAATCCAGTTCATACTCTTACCTCACTAGCATATGAACAGAGACAAAAGACACCAGATTCACCTAAATTGCGTACAGAAAAATTCTTTCCAATATCTTAGGAGATGGTAGTTTAAAATTGGTATTTTTAGAGAGTAGCTTGGCTGGTTTCCAGTTTGGGCAGAACATTTAATTTGAAAATTTCTATTCCCTGGAATTCTCATTGTCTTTCAACTCAATACACTTAAGAACACAGAGGATAACTTGAAATTATCTTCAATTTGTTTGAATCAAACTTGATAAAATTAAAAAGAGCAATATGTCAGGAAAGTATTAATCTGATGAGTGTTCCTTAGTGCCTCAGGACTAGTTTCTAAATTTGTATAGTTTAATGTATATTTTCAATGGAATAATCTTATGCCCCCTCACAATCCTAAAGATTTAATTTCCCTAATCTGTGGATAGCATCACTGACTGGCTAACTTCCATTATCTGCCTATGAGAGAGACATCAGCGCTCACATGATTTCAACAGCAGATGCCTCATAGAAAAAGCAAGAATAATGTGAAATCTCATATAAAGTTTATTACTCATGAGGAGATGGGGGTGGAGAGATGATTCTTAGCAGCATAACTCATCAGCAACCAGCAGCTGCTGCTTATAAAATTTAAATTAAAAAGTAGACGTTGATTTTCTATGGGTGTCTGGTATTTTGACATGTCATAAGTGCTGTGAGGGATATTAGCATTTGCTCAAACTTAATATTTTTTTAAGTGCTTGAGGTTATTTAGTGATGGCTCCATCTTGCACTTTATTTAGTTTTGTTTGTTTTTCTTGGGGAAAATATTTAAGAGGAGATTAAGCAGTAATCATTTAATGAAATTAATGGTAATCTTTCCGCTAAGCTAGTGTGTTTTGAGAACTGTTGCATAGACTTCTGAAAGTGCTCCTAAGGTATATTACATGGTTTCTATTTAATTAATAATGTTGTAAGTGCGAATCTGCTTTAAACAGAAATCATTATTCACATTTCAAGGACCATTGAATCCTTTAAATATAGTTAGGGAAGAACAGAGTGCCAGATGTAGTGAAATACGTTATTCAGAAAATAAACAGCTGGTGAGAGAATAAATTATCTCTGTTTTCAATACCTCATCCCCTGGAACATGGTCAGCATATTCTGGAAAGCCATCAATAAATCATGGGGTGACAGATGAGTCTGATCATCTCCCGATTTTAAATAATCTGCCCTTCTGTGTGACTGACCTACATTTTGCTCTTCACGCAGACTGAATTAACTGTCTGGAAGGATTCTAGACAGAAAAGGAAATCTTGGTGTGATGATAAGGGCCAGGGTGAGCCTGGAGAGAAGCATAATCATTTTATGTCTACAAAGCACATGGCAGTAACTCAAGACTGCTCTTCCAGGATCCAGAAGTTTCTACAAGAATCAGAGGGCTGGGTATAGCATTGCCCTAACCTTTCAGCTAATGCTCAGTTGTAGCTTGAATCTTAAAGAGTCTTATTAACAAAATCAAACCTGAGCCAGTTATTGGGGTGAACACTGGAAGGTCAGAGAGACAGAATAAGCCACAGCTATCTCACCTAGCCGGATCCTCAGCTGGTCTTGTTTCCTCAGACTAGAGGCCTCTGAGTCCTCATCCAGAATGGGTCTCAGCTGAACTGCTGCTAGAAGCCTGAAAGCTTAACCAGCCACATGCTTCTCCAGGCCAAAGGCCTCTAGTTTCTGGTCCTCACGCTTTATATACCTTTCTGCTTTCTACCACCACTCCCTGGGATTAAAGGTGTGTGTCACCAGGCCTGACCATTTCCAATGTGGCCTTGAACTCACAGAGATCCAGAGGGATTTCCGTCTCTGGAATGCTAGGATTAAAGGCGTGTGCTACCACTGCCCATCCTCATGCTTAACATTGTGGCTGTTCCGTCTCTGACCCCAGATAAGTTTATTAAGGTACACAATATTTTGGGGAACACAATAGCACCACACTCAGTATTTGACTTGTTTGTCCCATTGATGCTTTTGGGATTTACAATCCAAGTCTTGTATAACCCCCTTTCCTCCAGTCACCTACAAATAGGCATTGCCATGCCTTTCTCAGCCCCTACCTTTTCCAAACAGCACTGGATATTGGGAAACAGAGATGTCCAAACTTGTAAAGTTACCATCTTGCCTGCATTACTACTATAGTAAAAAGGCAATGCTTAGCAAATGCTGCCAACTTTCCACATGCCAAAGAATGCTGTTTTCTGCACATTAGTAAAAATTGCAAAAGTGACATATGATTTTGATGTTTTTTCAAAGAACATAGTAGAGACTCGGGCTGCAGGAAGGGTTGACTCAGGCAGAGGAAGTACCCTACCCAACTCTGGGGACACATCTGCATCATAAAGATGCACCTTAGTGACTAAGACCTTGAGCTGGACAGGGGGTGGGGTCTGGGCTCCCCACATGAGCCTTCTGCCACTCACCCACTGGGCCTTGATTGGCTCTTCATGCTGGAAATGTGAGTAGTCAATTACATTTTTCATTCTTCTTTTAAGAGATGTAAATGCTTGCATATGTAAATTAAGTTAGCTATAATTTAAATCACAGCAAGTTAAATAATGAAGACTCAGGCAAAGAAAGTATTTGATAAAACATGAAAACCCATTCAACATTACAGAATTCAGGTTGAGGGATCTTATTAACTTAAGTTACATATATATAAATAAGACATTTGCCTCTGCTTTTGTTCTAAAACAAAAAAAACAAAAAACAAATAGAATGATCGGGAAATCATCATCTTATTACTTTAGAGTCGGAAATAGGGAAGGCAGGGTTTCTACAGACAGCATGCTTGAATGGCAGTGCTTTATTCTCTTATGGTGACATTTTAACCTTTGGGAGTTTTTTTCCTTACTTAATTGAATTATTGTGTCAAGGAAATCAATCAGATATTTTGAGAATTCTTTCTTCTTTATCAGTGTCTGGGATCATGATATTTTATTTAAAAGTTATAATTGGGTTTTATGTTTTAATTTTTGGCTGATTCGCATATGAGAATATTTCCACATTTATTATTTTAATTTTAATTTAAATATAATTATATCATTTCCTCTTCTCTTTCCTCACTCCAGTCCTTCCCATGTCCCCTCCCTCCAACCCTTCCCATACCCCAACCCCCACTCTGTCTCAAATCTTCTCTGATTTTATGTATATAGTTTAAATTAATATAAATTAAATATTATATTATATATATAATGTAAATAAATATAAATATTATAGTGTTGCTTGTGTGTGTATGATGTCAGGGCTGACCACTTTGTATTGGATAGACAATTAGGAGGCTCATCCCTTGGAGAGGCTAATTCTCCCCATGTCAGCATTCCTTAGTTTCCTGTAGCTTGGAGGATGGGCCTCGTGAAATCTCCTTCCTCCACGTTATAGCATACTGTTGGTATTGTGATTATTTGAGTCTTCTTCAGGAAGCCATACTGTTGAGTTTTTACGGCTGTATCTTCCCTGTCATTTCTTGAATATACAATCTCACAGCCAATCTCCTTGTCCTGTGGCCTTTGAAATCATTTAGCCCTCTCTTCCGTCATGTTCCCTGAGTCTTAGGTATGTTATAGGTGTATCAGATGGGCCTGAGGACCCCATGATTTTTGCATATTGTTCAGTTGTGGCTTTATGATGTTCTCCATCTAAATGGGAAAAGTGTGAGAAGGGCTTTCATTGGGGAGGGGGAAGGAGGTCAGTACAGGAAAGGGAGAAAGACTGGACAAGTAACACTAAGGACATTTGATAAATCCTCAAGAAATCATACTATTTTACAGTTACTTAAGTTATATATAATTCATCTAAGTGTATATATATATATATATAT
>CABHPH010162028.1:31711-46072 GCA_902168325.1 Peromyscus nudipes | reverse complement strand
TTCCAGTGTTCACCCCAATACCTGGCTCAGGTTTGATTTTATTAATAAGAACTTTTAAGATTCCCACTACACCGTGATAAACATACAAATCTATAATGACAATCCATCCCGAGGGCACCTCCTTGGGGACAGACGTGCGCAGGTGCACAGTCCACGGCCACCTTGAACAGACAGTCTGCGATAGCTGTGCCCCAACCCAAAGCCCCAGACACTGAGGGTCTAGGAAGTCAGGCTTTATTTAGCTTTGTTTGTAACTAACTCTCTCAATGGCACCCTGGGGGGTCTCTTGGCAGATAAGCCCAATACAACTATCCCATTTCCTCCTCCTCCGCTGATTCCTGGCAATTATGTCAGCTCATTCGACAATTAGAGAAAGGTTATTCATTCCATTAGCCACTTTTCAGGCCTGGGAGAAATCTTGTAGGTAAAATGTGTGGCTGCAGGACATGTGTGTTGACAGCAGGCTGGTCTTGGGTGAGGGACAAAAAAACTAGAATGAAACAAATTAAAGCCACTCTTTCTGGTTCTTTCATCAGTCCTCAAGTCCACCACACCCCCAGCATCGTAATTATGTGAAATTGAAATTATATGAAATTCAACTAAAGTGAAGATCATGGGCAACTTTGATGGAGAATGTAATCCCAAAAGGCACCATGAAGCCCAGCATTGTCACAGCATGGGAATGGGAAAGATCCTCTGCTTTCCAGGGCATGGCCACACACGTGGCCTGAGTCAGAGTAGAACCATGGAGAAAGTCCTTAGCTCTAGCTGAGAAGCATCCTTCTCCATGCATATCTGGCTTATGCTTGTCCCTCAAGGGCTCAAGGCCTAAAGCCAACAGCAAGTAGGAAGATGGTCATGGCTGCCTTCCGCTGCAGAAGTCTTGGGGTGGCTGTGAGACGTAGCACACTGCTCAGTGCCATCCTGGCTTTATGGTATTTGTGTTGGGTCCCCAAAGTGTGAAAGACGACCGGTGGGGACGCTGCAGACTTGAGGAGGATGTACTCTGGAGCTCTGACCTTGAGCAAACCAGCCTACTGCCTATGGACGGGCATGAGGTTACAGACATTTGGGCCAGGCACTTCATGGGGGGGTTGCTACGTTTGCAATCAGGGAGCGAGAGGTCTTGGGATTTGCTTCTATTCCATCACAGAGAGAACTCTGACCTCCTCTTAGCATTTGGCCAAGGGCCACATGACCAGCTCTGGACACTGGACTCAAAGCAAAAGAAACATGTCTCCTCTGGGCTAAAACACTTTATTGTTGATGTGATGCCTCCTCCTTTCCCCTGACATGTTCTCCACAGAGGCTCTTTGTCCCAGATGGTATCATTTCAAGGTGATTTTTATGCTAGCTTGGGTTGCTGAGTCACTTAGATCCACAATGGATTTCTTTTTATGAGATGTATTTCTTTATTGTGTTAATCTTTAAAATTTCCACCTTCCCTTCTTTCTTTTCACATGGCCATATTCATATAACCTGCCTCATAGGAAACTTGTAAGGATTAAATGATATATATATATAAAAGTCTTGTAATAAAGGTACTCAACATTAAGCCATCGTTATTACTCTCCTTTGGCTCTATGATGCTATTATATCATGCTTACTTACATCCTCAACCACTCCACTCTGCAGTCATATTGAACTGGAACTGCTGTGTGCCATGAACTCCATCCTACCACACCCCAAGCCCCCACTCACTGAAGCTATAATCCCCAATGTAATGGTAATTGAAGATCAGAATCTTTGTATATAATTAGATTAAAATGACCTTATATGGGTAGGGCTCTTGCAGTAGACTTAGTCCTTTTATCAGGAGGGAATCTTTACCTCCCACCTTCCCTTCCTCCTTCCTCCCTTCCTTCTCAGACACGGTGAGAAAGGTGGTCCTCTGCCAGTGAGGAATACAATTCTCAATGGGCAGCAGACAGACGGCACCTCGGCCATGGACTTCCTAGCACCCAGAACCACGTGGAACACGTTTCATCCTTTACTAATGTGCTATCTGCGGTTCTGGAAGAGACACACACCAGTCCTTCCTCAGCCTTCACAGCGTAAACACGCTCCTTAGCTAGTAATAATCATATTCTGTTTGAATTGTGTGGTTATTTGCTAATATTTTATACCAATTTTTGAACCACTTAAGGGGTAAGGAGTGGCTAAACATGTTCTCTCTGAGCACGCTCATATTTATGTAAGAGTGGACACTCAATAATCAAGGAAGAGCTAAAAAACAAACCATGGATCCCTCTAAAGAAGAGCAAACCAGAAAGAAGGGAGGGGTAGGGAAAGGCTCAAAAATCATGAACCATGGAATCAATTATTGCTAGCCCCACAGAGAAGAAAATTGCAGAGACCAAAGACAAAGACAAAACAGCCTCATTTGCATACCGATCTGAAATGTGATTTCCTTTGGAGATAAAGATTCAGGAAGAGCCAGAGGATGTTGGGAAAGTACCTAAGGGCTCTTACCTTTCCCATCACACACCAGCAGGAACTGTTAGAAATGCGCCTCACTCCAGTGGCTCCACGAAGTTGATCTTTAAAACAACCACAGAAACAGAAGCCATCTCAGGTGTTACAGGAAGAGGATCAATAGTTGTTTATCACCAACAATAGAAATGAGGTTAAAATGGCAGGTGAAGCAGAGAAATACCTAAGGAAGTCAGAGCTGTGAAAGAATAGGCGATCAAACGAATTAGACCGGGAAGGTACCACATTAATTAGTTACTGTTGGAATTAATGACTTAGTATAGAAAGCGCTACTACAGTACCTGGCTTGTGGCTGCTGGGTACACATTTTTCAAAAAGCTTGAGGTTTGCATTTAATCTTTCTGGGTCCTATCTCCTTAGGCACAAGACCAGCCTTACTGGCGGCAGTTTCTCAAGATCGCCTTGAGGTTTAGATGAGGCCACTGTGTTGCGGGACCCTGTATATGGAGTTCTGCATAGAGCAGACATTCTACTTAACCTTCAAACCTCATTGAGCAAACATGGGGACCAGTTTAAACCCATCCCCACTGAGTTATTCTCTATTTCAGCTGCTTGGTCTCTCTCTCCTTTTCTCTCTCGCCCCATCATCCTACAAGCTCCAAAGCAAAGGTCCACACTGAATGGCTCACTGTTGCTGTGTGCAGACCCGTGGTACATACCAATGGGCACATGATATATGCTCAGTAACTATTTCTAAAGAATCAACTGATTTTTCTCCGCCCTTCACATCAGTGCACCAAGTAGATTCTTAGATCCTCCCAGAGAGATTCAGAAACATGGACACTGCATGAGGCTGACAATTTTTCTCTTTCTGCATAAAAATTCTATGTATAGAAAAATCACTGAGCAGGGCCACTGCCGGCTGTCACTTCGTGCCCGACATGTGCGAGCACAGAGCGCTGTGTGATGGGCAGAGTTCTTGAGTTGTGCTATGTTACAATCTGTCAGATGGAACATGTTAGGAGGGGAGGCATTAGCCCACGACTTGAAAGTTACAGGTAGGTATTTTTCTGAGAGAAAACTAAGGGATTTCAGAGGTATGTAGCTTAAAAAAAACAAACAAACAAAAAAACAGATAAACAATTCTTTGCTTTCAGAGTCTTAACTCAAGTTGAGACTGATGGTAACAGGAAAAACTTCGGGTTATTCCATCATTTCCTCTGCCATTATTTCTATTGTCCTGGGCAATAAATTCCAGTGTTTGATCAAATAATGACAGATGCCATGCTGTCCCATTCAGGTGTCCCCAGCTTATCTGTAATGATTTTCCTCTAGTCAGCTCATTTCTTAAAGCTTGGCTGCATCTGGTTCCAATGGTGCTATAAACAATCATCATTGCATTGTAAAACTGGAAGCTCTCCACTAAAATAGTGTTTTGATCTGGGTTGCCATAGTAATAAGTGTATGCTCCCCTCTTTGGAGGCCTTGTTATATGAAGTATCTGTGATTTGCTCAGAATGGCCCCAGTTCATCTGTCAAAATGGGTTTTTCCTTTTTTAAAATAATGATCTAGAAAAATCCCTCTGCGGCCACAAATATTTTACAGCTGTAACGAGAAGCATTGGCGTCGTCAAGCTTTATAAATCTATGCCATTATTACATTAGAATAAATCATGTTGCTTAGGTCTATCAACAGAACCTTGTAAGCTTAATTTTAGGTCCACGGTTGAGCCTGGGTGTGGCAGTTTAAAATGGGAAGAGCATTATTGAGTGTGACTTCAGAAATGAATTCTGTATCAGTGTGCTGTAGAGAGACCCTAGAGCAAAAAAAATATGGAAATTACTTCTGATTTGTATCAAAATGCTGCAAATAGCTACTCGGGCTCAAACTTAATTACAATTAGAAGGTGGTAAGCCACGGTGTGCTAGGACATGAAACTAGACATTCCTCCCTATTTGGGTTCCAGTCATTCACTATTGGGAGAAGGAGAAAGTAAGAAATCCTGCAAGTTTTTCAGCGTCACCAGGAAAAAGAAATAATGATGGCATATTATTTAGAATAAAATGTTCCAGTCAGTTCCAGTAAATGGTACAAGAGCTAGGACTGTTTTTTTTCCTATGGGTACAAGAATAAACAGATATTATATCAACAAACCAGCAATAGAATCCACAAAAAGGTGTGAGATCATTTTTCATCTGAGACTGATGGCTAAGGGAGTGACTTCCGTGAGTCACTCCCAGCTACAGGCTTGTCTTATACAATTCACTGCTGGCTACCGCCTCCTAATATCTGATGTGGGAATATTAACGGCATCAGCGGGTAAAAGAACAGGAAGGATCCATCTGTAGCCGATGAATTCTAATTAAAACATAATTACCGAGCAAAGAGTGAGCTGCCAACTTCATCCCCTCTTCCCAACCGCAAACCACACAAAGGGAGCCGAGTCTTCTGCTATTTCTACCCTGCTGAACAGCCCGGCTGGCAAGCAGCAGCCACACACACATTTCTCTGCATTTTTCAGGTGACTTAGTCTTAAACAACTGCAGCCCCAGAAGACATTCAGGGGCAAGAGGTTGTACACATCTTCTGTTATAATTGACCTGGGCTTTGAGATTTCTCTGTCATGATGTATCCCAGAATGGTGCATGATGGGAAGACCCTTGTTATTCCTCCACCAGCCGAGCCAAGCGGACAAGATCAAGTAGGCCTGGGACTTGGGAAAAAAGGGAAGAAATATTGACAGATAAGTAACCACTCCAGGAAATGACAGACAGCTAGAGTGGTGTTGGTCCCCTCAGGACTCAGTGGTAATCCTTTAACCTCGTGCTCAAATTCTGTACTCTTTCCAAGAGATGGAAGAGAAGAAGGAAAAAGCAAATTGCTTAATCAAAGCCCTTAATATGTGACCAGTATTAGTAACTAGACTGACAGTATAGAAGCCTTCATAAAAAGGCCTTGGCAGTAATGAAGCCGTATCTGCGGGCCTGCAAAAGAGCATCTCAGTTGGCAAAGACATTTCCTATGGGAGAAATCCAGGCATTCCAAACTATTTTCCCAGCCACCAGGAATTTCTCCTCTGCTGCCAAAAGGTAGGGCTCCAGCCTGACTGCCTCCTGGCTGGCCAAGCTCCTGTTCCACTATCTGAAATACAGCCGGCTTCCTCTAAGAGGCGACATAACAGGTGTCAGCTGAGTTTCCATCCAGAGAAGAGGAATCGGCTCTGGCGTGAGTCATTTGCTGCTGAGGGCACTGGAAGATGCTGAGTTCCTCTTCAGAGAGGAAGTGCTAACAGACCAAAGTGGCTCTGTCAATTCACATTAAAGATGGAAAATAACAGCACACTCGATCCATGTGGCATCCTTGGAGGTAACAGCGCATGCTCCACTCTGAGTTTTGTGGTTGTCTTGAGAAGCCGTGGGAAGTGCACAGTAGTGACCCGATTCTAACACAGGGCACTCTGAGGTCCTGATGAGGGACTTGTTGTTATGGTTACAGTCGTAGGGAGAGCAGTGAAAGCATTATTGTTCAGACATGTGTGGCGTTGCGTTCCCCGAAATACTGTGCATCCTAACAAACTTATCTGGGGACAGAGACGGAACAGCCACTAGATACAGAGGCCAGAAAATGGTGGCACACACTCCTTTAATCCTAGCATTCCAGAGGCAGAAATCCACGTGTTCAAGGATACAGTCAAGCATGGTGACTCACGCCTTTAATCCCAGGGAGTGGTGGTAGGAAGCAGAAAGGAGGGCCAGGAACTCGAAGCTTTTGGCTGGTTAAGCGTTTAGGCTTTTGAGCAGCAGTTCAGCTGAGATCCATTCAGACTCAGAGGCTTCCAGTCTGAGGAAACAGGATCAGCTGAGGAACTGGCGAGGTGAGGAAGCTGTGGCTTGTTCTGCTTCTCTGATCTTCCAGCATTCACCCCAATACTTGGCCTCAGGTTTGATTTTATTAATAAGATTCTTTAAGATTGGTGCTACACAGACATTTTTATTATCTCCTCCCATCCCATCCCCACCTCCAAGATATTACCAATAAGAAATGAATGCTTGACCATATTTGTAACTGACCCTTGTTGAGGCCATAGAAAAATAGGTGTATGGTGTCTATAATGATCCCTCACTTGCATACTCTAGTTCTGCATCAGTGATCTATTGCCATGAAATAATTTAGCAACTCGAAGCCATCCCATTTATGGTCTTGGTTTCTAGTGATACAAATCTGAGTGTAGCTTTCCTGGTTTGGGCTCAGGGTCTCTCTCTTTTTTTTTTTTTTTTTTTTTCCTGAGCCAGGGTTTCTCTGTGTAGCTTTGCACCTTTCCTTGATCTCACTCTGTAGACCAGGCCGGCCTCGAACTCACAGAGATCTGCCTGGCTCTGCCTCTCGAGTGCTGGGATTAAAGGTGTGCGCCACCACCACCTGGCTTGGGCTCAGGGTCTCTTCGAGACTGAGTTATGTGAGATGTTGATTGGGACTGGATGATCTTCCAATACGTCACTCACATGGTTGTTGACCAGAGCCCCCAGTTCCTCACTGGTTTGTTTGCTGGAAGCTTGGTTTCCTCATCATGTGGGCTTCTCCACCGAGACTTGGGGCATGGCAACTAGTTTGTGCCAGATGAATGAGTGATCTAAGACCTTGGACTCCGGATCCTCTGTTTCTCCTTTAAAAATGCTGAGACTATAGGTATTCATGATTTCTTTCCAATTTCTCCTTTTACCTAAAGGCTGAACATAGTCACAGTTTTCCAGTTTGGGGCGCCTTATGCTCCACAGTGACTTCAAGGTAAAAGGCGGCAGCATATGACAGTGAGTGTGCAGCTGGGATGCTAACAGACACCACAGGACTCATGCAGGGTTGACTTCCCCTCACAGGTCAACTCCTCTTCTTGTCTTCTGAAAACAGCACTGTCTATTCAGCGACTTGCACCAGAAGCACAGGCGCTGCCCCTGATTCCTCTCCCTCCTTCTCCAGAACTAGCCTGTTGGGGAATCTAGACAGCTCCCTACATGCCTCACATCCCGCAACCTTGCTATTCTTGCCAGGTATGGTTGTTTGGATGAGAGTGAGTCTTGTAGACTCATATGTTTGAATGCTTCATCATCAGGGAGTGGCACTACTTGAGAAGGATTGGGAGGTGTGGCCTTGTTGGAGGAAGTGTGTCACTGGGGATGAGCTTTGTGGTTACAGAAGCCCAACCCAGGCCCAGTATCACTGTCTTCTTGCTTGGAATTCCTTGGAATCTGGATGTAGAACTCTCAGCTACTTCTCCAGCACCATGTCTGCCTGCATGCTGCCATGCTTCCCACCATGACGACAATGGACTCACCCTCTGAAACTGTAAGCCAGCCCCAATGAAAAGATTTCAAGAGCTGCTGTAGTCACAGTGTGTCTTCACAGCAGTCGGACACTAACAAAGACACCAGGTAACCAGCACTCTGGGCTGGGAGGCTCCAGCAGTCCCCTGCTTCTGCCCTTGTTCCATTCTTAACAATGTGCCCACAGTAACATAAATCAAATCACTCCACAATGCTTACTTCCCCCTGCTGTCCCCATCCATCACACTTAGCGAGCACTCCAAACTCCTCATCCTGTCTCTAACACACTTGCTGCTGTGCCTCTCATGGCCTCATCTTCAGACTCCCCTACCTTCTCGTATCAAGGCCTGGGTCTGGTCCTCACAACACCACACTGGTGGGAGTCTCTGCTCTGTGGGATCATTCTGGAACACCATCCACATTCATCTCTGCACATCCTTCAGTTCCAGAGTCCAGCTTTAGGAAAGACACCTGACACAGTTAACAGTCAGATCTCACTTTGTGTAGCCTTTTGGATCCAATGCCTCTGTCTCCTCTGTCTTCCCCCAACAGAACGCAGTATCTCTTTGCTAACTGGTAAGTCTCCAGCACCTCAGAAGAAGCCCAATAAGCTGAGAAATGAGGGCAAGTTGGAAGGAGACACCGCAACCTGGAAATTCCCCATTTGTGCTCAGGACCATTAGCTCTGAAGGAGGCAGCTAGAGCCAGAGAACTTGGGTTTCACATTTAAAATTTAGCACTGTGAGTGCCTGGTGGTGTTGTGGCTGTAAATTATACTAGTAATTTGGACCAAATTTAATGGCACTAACTTGGAGGAATGAATTAGTCCCCCCACCACTTTAAAAATTGGTATTCTTAATAACTCCAAAATAATTCCCCTGGAACCAACTATCTATCAATCAATAGCAAAGTGCCTATCATGTTAATGCTATTTTGAGAAAACTTTACAAAAAATATCATTTATTTTTCTCTTCCTGTATGTTTTGGATGGATAGTTGGGTACACAGACATCAAATCAATTCTCAAGGTGATAGGCAGAGTTGGGATTCAAACTCCGGGTTTCCTTGCTTTCCACACTGAGCATAAGTGACTAATGAGTGCTCGTCCCTAAAAGAGGCTCTGTATCACCACTTCCGAGAATCAGGGGACCTCACAGAAAGAAGAGAGCCCAGAAGGTTGGGGAGGAGTGCAGTAAGGCGCTGTCTTCTGATGCGCCGCGGGCCTTGCGATCATGAATACCCAGCACCCGTGGATGCTGCGCAAGCCCTGCACGGGAAAAAGGCATGAAAGGAGGGTGGGAATGAGTGGGAAGGAAGGGGTCAGCAGCGGTGGAGGGAAGAGAAGAGGAGGATGGGAGGGATATGACCCCAATACATTGTATACGTATATAAAAATAACAAAAATTTAAAAAATTATCAATATAAACTTCTCATTTTGCTTCCTGATGTGGACACCAACCTCTGAGGTTTTCCGGTCACTAGAATGCAAACACAAGAAACACCTCCAAGGAGAATTGACAATTAGAAACTTCTGGACACAGAGTTGAGGATCAGCCTTCTGTGAAAAATCTTCCCCTGGTTCCCTGTCCCAGTGGCCGAGCAGCCTCCTGAGGTGACATTTCTCTACTCAAACTATATTAGAACACCCACACCTCTAACCCTTAGAGATCAGTGATGGTCTGCTTGTATGGAAAAACATCCAATTATCTTTCCTTCTTAAATGAGCCTCGCAGCTAAGAGAAATAATCTTGAGAGCAGAAAAAGTGTGACCCTCTAAATACTTTAGGGTGCGCTGAGACAGTGGGGGCATATGGACATATTAAAGCCATATCAGAGAAAGTAGGCTCAAGAATTTACTGGTCACACCAAGGGGGGAAAAGGTGTAACTCATTCATCTGAACCTATCTATTAAAGAGTGGACATCTAGAGACAGCTTTTGTTTGCTGTGAAAGCAAGACAGCCGGAGAGTTCAAATACCCAACATCTACACAAAAGTCATTCCTAGCCATGAATGCCTGCAGCCCCAACATTGATGGATCCGAGCAGCTCACTGACCAGCCAACCCAAGAGAAACAGGCTTTGGGTTCACTGAGAGACCCTCAAAAAAATAAGAAGGGAAAAGAAAAGAAAGATGGAAAACTATAGAGGAAGCAACCTTAACATATGCCCCTGGCTCCCACATGTGCCCGCTGAGTGTATGATGGATCTACACACACACGTGCATCCTCCCCCTCCCCCTCCACCACACACCACAAAATAAATAAAATGGAGACGCCCTCAGTAAAGTGGGCTCATCTCAAGCCATGCTGGAGAGATAGGCAGAACAATCATCTTTTTTCATTAAACTATGAAGTTAGTGTTATATACATAGATTTTTGATAAGGATGTCCTTCCTAAATAGGCCATGTATATATTTGCATATTTTAATGAGATATTTTAATATCTCCTTGTAATACAGAAAAATAAAATATATAAACAATATATAATAATAAAAGCATATTTTAATGCTCTTTTCCTCCCGAGATTTTCTTCCTGAAACAATCTTTTACACAGCGTAGCTGTACTGCTTGCAAGTCTGCCTGTTTCCCTGAGCATAATTGTTTTTTTTCTCTCTCTTTCCTAAGCATGTTTTCCCTAACATTTTGGACTTCCGTCCTTTCTCTAAAGTCTTCCTCCCTGCCATGTGGCTGCCCTCTATGTTTGCTTAATTCAAGGGGCATAGCTTTCCCTCCTCTTCTCCAGGCTCCTGCCAAGATGTACAGCTGTCCTGACATCTTTCTTTGTAACTCTAATAAAGTCATCTTTGAGACTCTGCTTCAGTCTGCTCAGAAATTCTTTGATTAACAGGTCTAAGAACCCCAAGAGGGGATCCTGGTTTCCCCAGGATCGCCGGGACTATTCAACTGTTGTTTGCCTATCCTCAGCTTCTCCACCTGACTTCTGTCCATCCGTCTACCCATTCCTCCATCTACACCTGACCTTTCACTTCTGCACTGGGGCCTTCTTCCCCTTCACCCTAAAACGTGTAACTCTTGCAGCCATTTCTGAGACTTCACCTTCTTTCCTGCACCTTGGTTTGGTTCATTGTCTTATCAATACAAATCTATTGGCACCTCTATTAGCCTACTTCTTTTTTTTTTATTAGAAATAGATTTTTTTTCATACACTATATTCTGGTCACGGTTTCCCCTCCCTCCACACCTCTAAGTTCCTCCCCACCTTTCCTTCCCATCCAGATCCATCTGCTTTCTGACTCTTGTTATTAAAAAAAAAAACAGGCCCCTAAGGGATAATAAGCTAAAATATAAAGATAAATAAAAAACAAATCAGAATAGGAGAAAACAAAGAAAGGAAAGAGTCTGAGAAAAGGCACAAGAAACAGATGCAAAAAACACACAGGCTCACACATTCAGGAATCCCATAAAAACACAAAACCAGACACTATAATACATACACAAAACTTGTATGGTAAAATAAAAGAATAAAAAAGCCCTGACATGACAGTATGAGACAAGGAACCTCCAAAGATGCTGCTGAGTTTGTCTTGTGTTGGCCGTCTACTGCTGGGCCTGCAGCCTGCCCTAAGGAGTGGTTTGTTTCTCCAGTGAGATTGACTCCCTGGAGAAAACTTATTTTTCATTGGTCGTGGTTATCAATTGGAGATAGCTTCTGGGTTGGGGACTGGGACATGTATCACTTTCCCTTTCAGCTCTAGGTCTGGTGCAGACCTGTGCAGGCCCTGTGCATGCTACCTCAGTCTCTGAGTTCACATGTGTGTTGGTCCTGCTGTGTTCAGAAGGCCTTGCTTCCTTGGTGTCCTCCATCCCCTCTGGCTCTCACACTCTTTCTTCCTCCTCTTCTGCAAGGGTTTGATGGACACATCCCATTTAGGGCTGAGTGTTCCGAGGTCTCTCATTATCTGCACATTGTCTGGCTGGGGGGTCTCTGTATTTGTTCCCATCTGCTACAGGAGGAAGCTTCTGAGATGGCTGAGCAAGCCGCTGATCTATTGGTATAGCAGAATGTCATTTTATTCTACATTCCTCCTATAGAAGAGGAGTAGTGACTTCCCCTAGGCTATATACTCACAGGTTCTTAGCCACCCAAGAAGTACTGGGCTTGGGTTCCATCTCTTGGAGAGGGCCTTAGGCCAAATCAGACATTGGTTGGTTACTCCCGTAAGCTTTGTGCCACTACAGCGTTGGTGTTTCTTGCAGGCGGTACACCATTGTGGATAGAAGGGTTTGTAGCCTACTCCTAAAAAGCTCTTCAACTCTGCTGTGGCCTTGGAACCCTCTACAGTCATTCTGTAACTTAGACGTACAGAGAGGGATACTTACTTTGTGATGTGTAATCTGAGAACTAATATTAGTGATTAAGCTCAGAATGGAAAAAGAACCTGTTTTTGTGCCTCACAGTCCACATTATCAAGGAAAGCAGAAATACCTGGCCCATGAAACTCCCATACCATGTGAATTTATTGTTACTCAATAAATCCTGACATTGTGGGAAGACACTGAAGTGCTTGTCAGTTCCGACATAGTGCACTCACGACATTACATTCTTCAAGAAGTTAACAACTAAACAGGGTTCATTTCCTTATTTCTAACAATACCTTTAGAGTAATCCTCCAGACCATGGATTCTGCCAGCCCTAGAAAAGGATGACACTTGATTGATAGTCCCTACATAGAAGAGCAGGCCGCAGAAGGAGCTCAGTTACATTTCCCTGAAAGCATTCCTGTCGGCTATCCTTATTATGACATCATCTGGGATTTAATTGCTCATTGATTTCCCCCACGCCAGTGTTTCTTAGAGCACTCAGACAGCAGCCTTACAGGACACAGGGAGAGGGATCCCAGGAAAGCTGAAGGCTTCCCCTTGCTTAGGTCCAGGGTTGGGTCCTTCTGGTGTTCTCTAAGCCACAGTTACAAATCTAAATAGTTGCTCCAAACGATGCAGCTCAGACAGGAACTGATCAGCTCCTGACTGAATTCAACAGGAATGAACAATGCAAAATGACCGCAAAGCCAGAAGGAGAGCAAGCCTTCGGTAGGGTGTTTCTGTTGCAGACAAACTAGCATAAACGTGTTAGTGTGTAAATGCTCACACCTTGGCTTTGAACTTAACACTCCATTAAGCAACTGAGGGAACTGGCACCTCTCTCGTGGCACCTCTCACTCTTGTTGAGGCCCAAGGAAGGGATGGGGAGGAGGAAGAACAGGAGAGGAATGTGGCCATGGCAAAGGTGAAGGAAGCTTCCAGCTCCACCTACCCCTCTCCTGCAGTTATTAAAAACATCAGCTGTCACTCCACAACCTGTTCTGATTTGGATAGTAAATGACATGGCCTCCTAAGTTGGCTGTGGAATGATGGAAACATCAGAGACAAGGAAACTGCCATATTTGTTTGTAAATAAAAATGGAAGTAACGTTCCTTGGAAGTTATGCTTCAGTTCATGAATCTCTGTCACTTCATACGCTAAGGCTTGTGTTCATGACATAAATGTAAAATTATGAATTAAAGTATTTTGGGAAGAAGCTCAGTTTGAAAATGAGAAACTACGGCTCAAAAAAGTCGAGTTCCTAATGCTAGTTAGTGGGAAACCTGGAAATCAGACTCAAGGATCCAAAATGCATATTAAGCATTTTTATCACCTCGGTTTTTTTCTTCAGGAATAGAATAATGGTTCCAAGACTACGAAGGATAAAGAAGCTGTGGTAAATTATACGGCATCCTCTCTAGGTTGAGGAACTCGGAGATGAGTAGGAACATGCCCTAGGTTATGGTGCTTACACATGATTTCAGCTGAGGAAGAAGCCAATCATCAGCTTTCTTGTGGTAAACAAAAGCCGGGAATCCAATTGGCTCCTGGCTTTACAAATGAATAGTTGACTTTCTTAAAAGTTACCAAATGTCTTCAAAACTCCCATTCTATCACCTATAAAATGTCACAGTGATTGAGAAAGATGAGTCAGGCAAAGCCCAAAGCCCAATGCACAGCACATAGCTACATAGTCAATGAATGTTAGTCATCCTTACCACCATTAGCAAATCCTAGTGGCATTCCTGTCCCCACCCCCACCCCTTACTCTGTACCTGACCTGATTTCACATTAGGCATTACTCTTTGGCTTATATAATGTGTTGCCTTAATGTCAGTCCTACAGAACTCACAGGGATAGATACTGTTGGTCTCCTTTATCCCATCAGGAAACAGACTGAGAGATGGACATAACTTGTAATCAGCACACAACAGTAGCAGGACTTAGACACAAGTTTTCCTTTCTTCAGTGTGTTTGTCTCAGGTTAGATTACTGGGATGGGGGTGCTGAAAAGCAGAAGGGTATGGGAGTTTCCTTGAGAAGGGATCAGTGTTTGGGGAAAGCCACAAGACTTGGGACTTCAAGCTTTCCTAAAAGGGTTAAACTTTCCTGAAAGGGTTACTTCTTTCTACACAGTCCAGAGATGTGAACCTGAAATCTGGAAGGAGCTTGGACTTAGCCTTAGGGTTCAAAGAGATGCTATTCATCTCCTCAAAAGAAAATGCTCAGATGTAAGGAGAAGAGAGGAAGGGAAGGAGGGAGAAAGAAAGAAAGAAGGAAAGAGAAA
>CABHPH010162028.1:7815-31611 GCA_902168325.1 Peromyscus nudipes | reverse complement strand
AAGAAAGAAAGAAAGAAAGAAAGAAAGAAAGAAAGAAAGAAAGAAAGAAAGAAAGAACTCCAAACCAGTGGTTCTCAGGGGTCACATATCAAATATCCTGCCTATTAGATATTTACAATTCTTAAGAGCAGCAACATTACAGTTATGAAGTAGCAATGAAAATCATCTTATGGTTGGGGTCACCACAACAAGAGGAACTGTATGTATTAAAGGGTAGCAGAATTAGAAAGTTGAGAATCTCTGCTCTGAGCTGTTACTTCTTCACACTGGTGGTGATGATGTTATGCTCATGATGTATATGAGTTGATTAGTTCTCTCCTGGCATACAATAATTCCCAGTGAGTAGTAGTCATCTATTCTGAGATCTGTGCCTTCTGGAACATGATAGAACACCTCTTCATGGTTCTCCCAGCCCTTTTAGCTACCTCTCTCCTTGGGTTTTATCTCCTGGATTAGCCTCTGGTCCACCTGTAGCTTTCATAGTGGATTAGTTGGTGAGCTAATAGTCTCTTCCTCCCAAGACCTTGAAGGTCCTTTCCTTTACCTTGACTCTACATTTTTATCAACTGTATCAGTTAAGTCTCAGAAATTACGCATGTTATTTGAAGCCAACAATGAAGACAAAAAAAATCAAAGAAAGAATCTGGACCAAAATTAAATCTTCACAGGTTTTCCAACTGAGTAGACTCAAACATGTTGGAATGTGATAGAGACACATATAAGGTTCATTGTTTGAAGCCAATCAGACCCTAGAGACCCACACACCGCACCATGATGGTCTACTCATTGATGTTGCTTGGTTGGGCAAACCACAAGATCTAGCAGAAGTGACAGATTTTAGCCTTTTTCTTTCAGAGAGAAAGGTAATACTGGGTGTCTTAGTTGGGGTTTTTATTGCTTCAATAAAACACCATGACCAAAAAGCAAGTTGGGGAGGAAAGGGTTTTTTTTTTCTTTTTTTTTTTTTTTTTTTTTTTTTTTTTTTTTTTTACGCTTCCACATTGCTATTCACCACTGAAGTAGTCAGACAGAAACTCAAACAGGGCAGGGGCCTGGAGGCAGGAGCTGCTTACTGGCCTGCTCCACATCCTCAAGATGTCACATTAAAAACATAATTTTAAAAGTCCTAGTCTTTACAAATTCAAACACATTAAAAGTTCAGTCCTCTTAAAGTAGTCAATTTCTTTTAAAATCCGAAGTCTTTTAAAACTCAAAGTTTCTCAATTGTAGGCTCCAATAAAATAAATAAACCAAATACTTTCTTACTTCAAGAGGGAAAAACCAGGGCACAGTTACAACCAAATCAAAGCAAAATCAAATCAAACTCCAACACTGCCCCCCCCCCCGTGTCTGGAATTTACTCAGGATCATCTGGGCTCCTCCAAAGGGCTTGGGTCACTTCTCTGGCTCCACCCTCTGCAGCACACACAGCTTGTCTTCTAGGTTCTGGCAAGCTCTACTCCTCTGCTGCTGCTGTTCTTGGTGGTCTTCCCATGGTACTGCCATCTCCAAAATGCTGGGGTCTCTTGATGCAACTGGACTGCATTTCACCAACAGCCTCTCATAGGCTCTCTTCATGGTGCCACGGCCCAACTTCTCTGCATGACCCCCTCCTGGGACTTCAACTGCCACTGAGGCTGCACCTTCACCACTGGCCTCTCTTTGCCTCTCACAAGGCCAAGTCTCAGCTGCCCTCCATGACCCTTCATGCCTTTAAAGCCAGTACTGGGTGACTCTTACACAGAACCAAACCTGGCTGCCAGTATGAGGTACCGCATTTTCAGTCTCTGGAACACAGCTGCTGTGTGTGGAGTCTCATGAAACACTTCCCAGAATATTTCACTTCAGTGATGCTGGTCTCATCTTAATCACCGATAATATCTCAGCTCCAGCTGACCAGCATCAATCGTCTCAGTAACACAAAGGTTTTACTTCACTGAAGCTGGTCTCTTGTTAATCGTGGTTGATTCTTCAGCCCCAGCTAACCAGAATGACAGACTCTTAATTCAAAATAGCAAACGGCCCTGGCAGAGTCTTTAAACTTCCCTCTGAAACTTCACAAGCCAGACCTCCATCCTCTGCACTGCTCTCAACGTTCTTATCTTCCTAGCTTCTCAAGAACATCCCACTGAACTCTCAACACTCAATGGCTTTTCTAGCCCCAAGTTCCAAAGTCCTTCCACAATCCTCCCAAAACCGACACGATCAGGTCCGTCACAGCAATACCCCACTACACTGGTACCAACTTGTCTTAGGGTTTCTATTGCTGCAATGAAACACCATGACAAAATAGCAAGTTGGGGAGAAAAGGGTTTGTTAGGCTTACACTTCCACATTGCTGTTCTTCACTGGAGAAAATCAGGACAGGAACTCGACAGAACCCTGGAGGGAGGAGCCGATGCAGAAGCCATGGAGGACTGGCTTGCTCATCATAGCTTGCTCAGCCTGCCTTCTTATAGAACCCAGAACCACCAGCCCCAGATGGAACCACCCAGCATGGGCTGGGCCCTTTCACATTGATCACTAATTAAGAAAATACCTCCCAGCTGGATCTCATGGGGGCATCGCCTCAGCTGAGGCTCCTTCCTCTCTGATGACTCTAGCTTGTGTCAAGTTGACACACACCAGCCAGCACACTGGCTTCTGCTGAATAAATCCATGGTTGGAACATATCATTTGCTACAGAGAGCCAAGTACAGATGGATAGTGGGACCAGATGCCATTAAAGTCCCTTTCAAACCAGAGGGCACCCATCTAGTGGCTTGTACCATCTCACAGCACTGAGAATCTTAACAGAGCAGACTTCCAATCCCCTTGTAGTCTCTAAAGACAACGAGCAAATAGAAGGTCACAGACGTAGTCAGGTGTCTTTGTCACTCTGAGTCCTGAGCTCTGGATCCCACTATCCTCACGACCCTGAGTTCTTTTCTTTCTCAAATAAAACTGCGTCCCCAGAGAAGGGGCTGAGCTTCTCTCCCCCCCACACTGCTCAGTCTTTCCTCCTCCAGGTGGTGTGTAGCCGTTCTGCCCTGTGATTATACCACTACCGTCTGTACCAAACTTCCTCCTTCCAAGCCTGGCTCCACGCTGGCCTCCTCTGCAAAGACGAGATACCCTAGCTCCTCACATTGCTCTGGCCTCCCCCAGGACCCAGAGCGGCCACACCTGCACTCACGGGCACCCTGCCTCTGAGCCGTTTGCCAGAGTTTCATGTTGCCGGACTCTGAAAGGGCAGAGAACCTCCGTCGAGGGGTGCGGAGAGAGCTCCAGGTTTTGCTAATGATCACACAGCACCGGCCACAAAGCAATCACTGGGGGCCTAAGACCCATCACACAGCCCTGGAATTCTGTGAGGATCAGGGTTAGAGCAGGTCATCCAAATTCCAGAAGATCAGAGGCATTCACATTCGCTCTTAGTACTTCAGCCATCCTTCCAAATCACCAGGACTGCAGACTTAAAAGTTTTTCTGTAGCCACCAGCTTTAGCTGAACACATCACAGGTTACTTAAAGTGCAATTTATTTTTAATAGAAAAATTGATCCTAGAATGAAACATGAAGTAGCCTTCTTTTCTCCCCCCTTTTTGGGTAGCAGACTAACCTTTTAAAGAATAGCATTTTTTGCCCTAGAGAGGAGCATAAAAGTTTAAAAGGTTATTTTCCACATTACATGTAACCCACATGCTCACCTTTCCTATCTCTTTGCTGGGTCCTTGCTCAGGGTGCCTGTGGCGCTAACTCCCTGAAAATACCGGTTCTATTAATGTATGATTTACTTCTCTTTACTTGGCAAAGTACAGACTCCATATTTCAAAAGAAGATTCGAGCTTTTGTAATCCATTACTTATTCCATGAGACAGGATGGCATGGAATTTTCTCCCTTCAAAACTGAAAAGAGCAAAGGGGGGTGGGGGGGTGGGAGAGCGTATCTCCCCTGACCCCACCCCCAGAGGAGTTGGTTGCTCCCTGATGTGAGTTCCCAGGGCACCTCCCACCTCGTGTTCTCCTGAAACTGAACATCCTGAGGCGAGTATGTGTGTGCATGTCTGTCTCTCTCTTCCTACCGCCAGCTCTAACAAGCACAAGTCCAGCCCTCCTGGTCTCTCCAGAGGCTCATGCTGGGCATGCCGTCAAGGTGCGACCCCAGCCCCCTCAGAGCAAGGCCGCCCATTCTCTCAGGTGCTGGGATTGTCAACTACAGTCAGCTCACAGCTGAGTCTCTTTCCTCAGGGATCACACAGCTGGCTGGAACTGTTCTATCCAACAGTAGCTCGCATATAAGGTGGGTACTAAGGTCCCCTTGCCTCCATTCAGGAGGGCTCTGACTGACCATCCCAGCTCCACATCTCTGTGATATCCACTGAGTCCTCATCGGCAGCTCTATCACATATTAATTTCTCTTCCCCCACCCCGTCTCCAACCCCCCAGCTTCTCCCTCTCAGACCATCGTCCTTCCTAACAAAACTTCCTGATACAAGTTTCCATTTCAAAGTGTTTCCAAAGGAAACCACATTAAGACATTACAGACCCAACCACAGGAATTGGCATGTATTAATATTTGATGGAAAAATGAGTGAACTGTAACAATAAATAAAAACATTTTTTCAGGTGTATCTTAAGTCCTGGCCTCAATGTGGGCAATATTGAGTTTGATGAGCCATGTGCTAAACACTAAGGAGCCAGAAGACTGGGGCACTCTTGATAGTCAGTACTGTGAGAAGAAGGTGAACCCCACATGCAATACAGCCAAGCTCTGTATTCTGTGCAGATGAAGAATCTGAATCCACCTTACCAACTCTGATTATATCAGGCATATGGAATTGCAACCCTAAATTTTTTCCTAGGCAGCATCTTCTGGATATTTCAAGATCTTCTGAGTGGAATGCCTACAATACTTCACCCTAGAACTAGATAACTGACTGTAATGCTTATTTCAGCAAATACAGGGGGTCAGCAGAGCATCCAGAGGAAGAAAATGATGCTTAGTAAACAGAGTGAGCAATTCCATAGCTTCCAGGAATAATGTGTTCCTATTAGTAAAGAACTGGGAAAAATCTTAAAACATGGATAGAACAGCCAGGCCACCTCTGTGAAGAAGGCAGAATGTTTGGGGGCTAAGTAGTCAGACGTAGGTCCTTAAACTAAACATGGAGGAAAAGCTTTTCTGCCCAATCAAAGTTGTTGGCATCTGTGATTTTAAAATATGGACACAGGAAGAAAAAAGCCTTCATTGAGAGAAAAAAAAAAGTGGGATCACAGGAAAACAGCCCTGATGATCCAGTGAAGATCCAGGACCCTCTCATCCATCCCTCTAGTCACAGCAAGAAACACCCACTCCAAGCCTCCAGCTAGTGCTAGGGAAATGAGAAGCCTGAACCTCAGCCCTTAGCACAATAATAAGCTTCTGTGTTTGCTTGAAAACAAGCTTTACATTTCCACTCCTCTCAATTGCACAATAGGTGTGTCTTAGGTCTCCTAACTCAACTGTGTGATGTCCTATGAAGCAGACTAAAAAACAAAAGCTTGCAACAATAAACATGCTTATGTTTCAGTTAAAATTGATAAACACATAAGAGCCAAATAGGTATTAGTAGATGCACACATTGAGATACAGGAGATGGGTGAGTTTCTGGATGAATATTTCAAAGTGGAAATAATAAAAACCCTCAACAAAAAAACTTATAAATATACTTCCAGCAAGTAAAAAAAAATTAGTCTCATTAAGAAAATAAAAGATAAACCAATGGTGGTGGTGCACATCTTTAATCACAGCACTCAGGAGGCAGAGGCAGGCAGATCTCTGGAGTTCGAGGCCAGCCTGGGCTATAGAGTGAGTTCCAGGACAGCCAAGGCTACACAGAGGTATCCTGTCAATAAATAAATAAATAAATAAATAAATAAATAAATAAATAAATAAATAAATAAATAAAAGAGGGGTCTAAGGAGATGGTTCAGTGGGTAAAGAACTTGCCATGCAAGTTATAAAGACTTGTGTTCAGCTGGGCAGTGGTGGCGTACGCCTTTGATCCCAGCACTCGGGAGGCAGAGGCAGGTGGATCTCTGTGAGTTTGAGGCCAGCCTGGTCTACAGAATGAGTTCCAGGAAAGGTGCAAAGCTACACAGAGAAACCCTGTCTCAGGAAAAAAAAATTAAAAAAAGAAAATGATTGACCATGGATTCAAAACTATGTACTGTCAATGAGAAATAGAGTAAAGGCAGATTTTTAAGTCAAAGGTTGAGAAAAGATATAGCATACCAATGTCAGTGGAGAAAACAGGAACAGCTACATTCACATGGGATATGACAGAACTTAGAGCAGGTAAAATTGCCAGAGATGGAGGTGTGGTCACCCTCAGGGATTCCTGAGAGTTTCTAACTCCCTCCTTAGCAGCCACTGTGATGTAACACAGGAGCCGGTGAACATGGGTTTCCTAGCAGCATGGGCATTTGGACTCTTCCTGCCAGAATCACATGCTCAGCAGACTCCCCAGCCTGGGGACCCATTCACAGACTGAAGCCTACTGGGCTCTTAGACTTTTGCTACTCATGAAGTAGGATCAACACCACCATCATGAATTATTCAGCACCATCCTGAGCTATTCCTTCGTGAACAATGAAATAATGAAGCTGACAACATTGATTTGTGGTGGATTTATAGTGAAGCCAAGTTCAATGCCAGTAGGCAAAGGCTGGCCGGCCCCGGGGGAACTTGCCCACAAGTGCACAGGTCCCCAGGGAACATCTCCACCCAGACAACAGTGCAACTGGGCCAGATGCCCTTCAGAATGCTCCTTTTCCTCCCAAGGTTTGATGGACATAAACACTGTCCCCCTCTGGCGGAAAAAAAAAAAAAGTAACTTAGGCTCCATCAAGCCAGTTCCCCAGCCAAATGGATACATGAAATTCTTCAAGCATTTCACAAAACATCTGAATTGCCAGATAATTAACAGTTCAATAATCAAATCTCTGAACATAATTTCAACTGCTTAGCAAAGAGGTAAGAAAGAAAGGCTTTGATACAGCTTATTTTGAATTTTGTATTAGGTTTTGACTAATTAAAAGGGAAAAAAAGTATTGGCATCATATATAATCCTTCCATTGATCCCCTTCAACATTTATTCTGGTGTCCGTTATTGTGTAATCATTAAATGTAAAATATTAAACTGGACATTTGACTTTATTGATCACTTTATGGACTAAAGATATGGCAAGTAATTATCTGCCAAGACAGATTTATCTACTGGGCTGTCATTGGGAGAGCTCAAACTGGCGTGCACTTGATTATTATTCCAGGGTGCTGTTTGCATTAATCATTTTGTCTTAATCCCTTCTTCCTCAAAATTGCATGTTTATAGTTACCTTTTACTTCTGGACTCTCCAGCCTGCAGACAGGTGGCTTCCTACAGAGATCGGTTTTATGACAGTGAACAGACTGAGTCGCTGGTCTTGAGTATTTGATTGTTCTCATCCCTAGTGGCCTTTTAATAGTCAGCCCTTCATCTCTTTAAGCCTTAGTTTCTCCACTTGAAAAATAATCTTATTTCTTTTGGGTTTTCCCCCTGAGTCTTTCTCTCCCTGTTCTCTCAACATTTAGAGCTCCATTCAGTTTTCTGCAGAGGTGTGTGTGGTACCTTGTCAACATTTCAGGGGTCTTGAAGGGTGCCAGGGATACCTTGATGGGTGAGCCCCAGTTCCTATCCAGCTTCTGAAACTAAAGCTGTGGGTGGGGACCCCTGTGAGGGGTTGCATAACTGAATGTGGAGGACTGTGAAGAATTTGGCAATAGTGGAAGGTTTCTGATAAGCCAAAAATTCATTCAAAATCAAATGTGTGGTGTCTGGCACCACTCACGTGTGCTGAATTGCCTGACCTCACTGAAGCCTTGGGTCAGAACATGCATGGCTCACTCCCACCATGTGTGGCATGTGCCCCCCAATAAATACGGTGTAATAAAAATTCATAATAACTCCACACATTTATAGAGCGGGGGTTCTCATCTTTGTCTTTCTCTTCAGTTTATACTTTTTAAAGATTTATTTTGAGGGCTGGAGAAGTGACTGAGTAGTTAAGAGTACTGGTTGCTCTAGCAGAGGACCTAGGTTCAACTCCCAACACCCACAAAGAGGCTCACAACTGCCTGTAACTCTAGTCCCAGGTGATCCAACACCTTCTTCTGGCCTTCATAGGTACCAGGCACACATGTGGCAGTACACAGAACCACATTAAAAATAATAAAGTAAAAACCCTAAAGATTGGTTTCATTTTTATCTTTCTGTGTGTATGTGTGTACATGCCATTCCCATGGAGACCAGAAGAGGGTGTTGGATTCCCTGGAGCTGGGGTTACAGGTGGTTATAAGCCATCCAACATGAGTGTTGGGAACCCAACTCAGGTCCTCTGGAAGAGCAGCAACTCTTAACCACTAAGGCTTTTCTCCAGACACCTCTTTCAGTGTAGTTTTAAAAAGCTAAAACTCGAGCCCTCACCCAGGACAGTGGTATAATTCATAACCATAACACATTATCCACAGTTCGGGTATAGTGGATGAGAGCATGGGGGCCCTCTCCGGGAGAAGGATTGCTCTCTAGGTTTATAGGGCCAAGTTTTGCTCTGATGTGAACACTTTTGTTATTTAATCTTCTCAGTTCAACTGCTTGCTAGATGTGTGACAGTAAGCAAATCACTTAATCTTTCTGATATAGGGACAAGACTTCTTTGCAACCGGCTGGCAGTGTTAGTACTGTGAAGAGTTAATGTAAGTGAAGTACCTGGAGCTGTGCCTGCCACACAGCCTGGGGCACTCAGTTCTTGTTGAAACCAGTATACCTCTTCCTGGCCAGGCTGGAGGCCTGGGTCCTTCTGCATCAGCCGCATCCCCTCTTCCCTACTAATTTATGACTTCTGTTTTTCGGTCTGAAATCATGTACATAGATTTCTTTTGTTTAAAAAACATCTACTGTGCTTCCTCTGTCAAAATGAGTTTACTCTCAACTCTGAAGTTTGCTACTTCTAAGTTCGGCCTCAGCCACATTAGCATGGCCTAGAATTTCTTTCCCATTTTAAATCTTTCCTGGGGCAGAAAATTAATCTTTCCTTAGGCAGTACCTAAAGGGTATATGTATTGAGTGATCCAAAGATCAATTAAACACAGATTGAGCCTCAGCAAATAAACTCTCTCTCTACACAAAATGAGGCTATAGTCAGGACCGGAGAATCCCGGAAGATGGAGTTTGGCTGATTCAGGTACCCAAAGGAAGGTAGGGATAACTCAGGAAGCTACTAGAATCTGATCTGAAAATATGGGGGTGGAGGGGGGGCGTGGAGAGACAGAAAGAGGGAGAGAGACAGACACAGAAAGATAGAGCAGGATGGGGAAGACACAAACCCTGGATCTAATCTCTTCGATGCAGGCGGTGCTGGCTCTCTGTGACAAGGGGGAACTATGCAGATGTTCGAGCCCACCCAAAAGGAAGCAGTGAAGACTGCTGTAGCATGAATCTTAAAAGTTCTTATTAATAAAATCAAACCTGAGGCCAGGTATTGGAGTGAACACTGGAAGATCAGAGAAGCAGAACAAGCCACAGCCACCTCACCTTGTCAGTTCCTCAGCTGGTCTTGTTTCCTCAGACTGGAAGCCTCTGAGTCCTCATTCAGAGTGAATCTCAGCTGAACTGTGCTGCTCCAAAGCCCCAAAACTTAACCTGCTAACAGCTTCTAGTTTCTGGTCTTCATGCCTTATATACCTTTCTGCTTTCTGCTGTCACTCCCTGGGATTAAAGGCTCACTTCTTGGGATTAAAGGCGTGAGTCACCAAACCTGGCTATTTCCAGTGTGGCCTTGAACTCACAGAGATCCAGAGGGATTTCTGCCTCCAGAAGGCTAGGATTAAAGGTGTGAGTGCCACCATTTTCTAGCCTCTGTATCTAGTGACTTGTTCTGTACTCTGACCCCAGATAAGTTTATTAGGGTGCACAATATTTTGGGGAACACAATATTACCACAGACTGCACCTGAACTTGTTTACCTAGTGTGGCCCTGAAGAAGTTATCCACCTGGACAACTTGTTCCCAGATGTTTGCCAGTGTCTGAAAGACAGTTTTTATTGTCACAAAATGAGGGTCAGCGATCTGGTAGACTCAGACCAAAGATCCTGAATTCTATAATTTGCAGGATAATCTGCCTTAAAAGAAGAAATAATCTGGCTCAGGGGCTAGAGAAATGGCTCAGCCAGTAAAGGGCTTGCCTCACAAGCATGAAGACCTGAGTTCAGATGAACAGAACTCACACCAAAAGGCAAGCAGGGCAGAACCGCCTATATTCCCCGCATTGCCTGATGGGAGCAGAGACGAGGCTCTCTGGACGCTCACAGGCCAGCAGGGGTCAAGTTCCAGGCTAACAAGAGATCTTGTCTCAAGCAAAAAAGTGGAAGGCACCTGAGAAGAGACACACCCAAGGCTGTCCTCTGACCTTCACATGTGTGTTGCGCATGGGCGAACCCATGCACACAGGTATGCATGTGCACACGCAGACACACAGGAAAGTAAGAAAGGGAGGCAGCGAGGGAGGGAGGGAGTAAAGAAATTATCTGCTTCCAAAAGTCAAAACATCAGCAGAGGGTCAGCCCACCTCACACCATCCTTAGACTTGGCGCTTGGAAGCATAGCACTCCAGCCCCCTCTGGGGCCCTGTCCAAGGTCACCCAGGGCAGCATTGGAGCCACTTGAGCTCCATAGAGTTCCTTTTCATTGAGTTCTTTTCCTCATTCTGGGAGATCCAATTAATGTTTTAGGACACTGGACACAGACAAAAAAATAAATTGTACTACCAACATTAAACGTGTAAACAGTATTTAAACAATAGTGTTTAATTTGAAGTAAGAATAAGAAACAAAACTGGACACTAGAATATAGATGAAATAACAAAATGGTTGTAGTTTTATGTAGCATGAATCTTAAAAGGTCTTATTAATAAAATCAAACCTGAAGCCAAGTGTTGGGGTGAATGTTGGAAGATCAGAGAAGCAGAACAAGCCACAGCTTCCTCACCTCGCCAATCATCCTCAGCTGATCCTGTTTCCTCAGACTGGAAGCTCTGAGTCCTCATCCGGAATGAATCTCAGCTGAGCTGCTGCTCAGAAGCCTAAAAGCTTAACAGGATTAGTTTCTGGTCCTCACACCTTATATACCTTTCTGCTTCTTGCCATCACTTCCTGGGATTAAAGGTGTGAGTCACCATGCCTGGCTGTTTCCCGTGTAGCTTTGAACTCACAGAGATATGGATGGATCTCTTCCTCCAGAAGGCTAGGATTAAAGGTGTGAGTGCCACCATTTTCTAGCCTCTATGTCTGTCTAGTGGCTGTTCTGTTCTCTGACCCCAGATAAGTTTATTAGAGTGCACAATATATTGGGGAACACAATATCACCACAGTTTTAAAATTCTTTAACTCATTTGGGACAGAGATAAAACAATTGGCTGAAAATATAACTTGTAAAGATAGAAAAGTGTTAATATACCAAGATATCAGAGTAATAATTGAGAAAAAAAGCAAAAATTTGTAAGTTTCAAGCTACTGAATGGAAAAACTGAGAAGACTATCTCAATTAATCCAAAGGAAGAAATTTTTAAAACTTAGACCAAACCAAAACAAAGTATTAAAATGACTGCAAAGAGACAAGTGACCATGATAAACTAAGTACTCTGGAATTGCCACTAAAGTTACAGCAACAGACTACATGAACAGCCACACAGTCCGTGTGCTGCATCCGGACACGTACAACATGAAGAAACCACAAAAAAGAAAAAAGATGACAGACAGAAAGTTGCTATAGCTCCATTAATATCGGATGTAACAAATTTAAGAATAAGCATGCTAACGGAGCACTAAAGAGACACCTTCGCTGCTAAAAGTTTTCATTTACAGCAAAGCATGGCGGTGGGTGATGGGGAAGAAGGGGGGAGGCAGCCATTCCTGTGTGTGAGGAGTAAGTAAAAAGCCATGCTTACAAACATGATTGCAAAGAGGCATCAAAGGCTGGAGGTGGCGGGCGTTAGAGTTGCCAGGACTCTGACGATAGATAGCCCCACGGTGTACACACATGTCAGAAATGCACTCTTTAAGTCTGTCTTATTGGTTGGTACATCCCAACTTACGCCTCAATAAATTGTCTTAAGACAATGTATATATTTATGCATAATAGATAGAGGGTAGGCAGACAGATAGGTAAGAGTACATATGTGCTCCTATATTTTCTTCTGAAATTTTATGATAATTTTAAGTCTTTACCTGAAATTAATGATTGTGAAGGGTATAATGTAAAAAGTTATTTCTATATTCCCCATAAGAATAATTAATTTACCTAGTGCCATTTATTGAATATTTTACATCAATAAATCTGTTCATTTATTATAGCAACAAAAGTATACAATGCCTAGCAATAAATCTATACAGCTAAATGTATAAGATTTTTATGGGAAATTTATGCATTTTTATTTAAAACTATTAAGACAAATGAATGTAGAAATACAATAACAGAAAGAAATATCATTCCCTAAAAGTTTACTTATAAATTTAAGTATGTTGTCAATGAAAATCTTAACAGGTGAAGAGGAGACTCACCACTTACAGAGACTGGCTCAAGGTTGTAGTTGTTGTTGTAATGCAGTTGCGGGGGGGGGGGGAGGGCAGATGGATGGAGCAAAATAGAGCGACCTAAACAGATGTGTGCACATTCAGAAAATCACCCAGGAAAGAGGTGGAAATACAGTGTTTGATGTACTAGCCAATAAAAAGTAAGAGCAATTGGTTATTTTTAGGGGGAAATAAAAACAGGTCTTTGCAATACCACCGTTTATTGAGGTGTGTGTTGTGTGTGTGTGGTCTCTCTGTGTGTATTGTGTCTGTATCTCTGCATATGTGGTGTGTGTCTGTGTGTTGTGCATGTTTTGTGTGTGTGTTATGTATGTATGACTGTGTGCTCTGTGTGCATGTGTGCGTGTGTGTGTGTGTGTGTGTGTGTGTATGTGTGTGTGTGTGTATTTCTACACATGTGGGGTGTATGGTCTCTCTGTGTGTCTATGTTGTGTGTATGTGTATGCCTATATCTCTGCATGTGAGAAGTATGTATCTCCGTGTGCGTTTTGAGTGTTATGTGCATTGTCTTATGTGTGTGTGTATGTGTGTGTGTGTATGTGTGTGTATGCCTCTGTGTATATGTTTTTGTATCTCTGCATGTGTGGGGTGTGTGTCTCCCTGTATGACGTGTGTGTGTTGTGTTGTATGTGCATGTCTGTGTGTGTGTCTGTGTCTGTCTGTGTGCATGCAGAAATACATCCTATATACATACACACACACACACACACACACACACACACACACACGTGCAAGCGTGGCCTTTTGCTAGGTGCTGTGGATCCAGAAATAAGTAACAGTGAAACAGCTCAGTTCAGTGAGTAAAAGTATTTTCAGCACAAGCCTTATGATCTGAGTTTTATCCCCAGGACCCACCATGGAAGGAGAAAACCAACTCCCCAAAATTGTTCTCTGACCTCCACATACCTGTGCTCACACACACATATCATGCATGTACAAACACATCCACACTAATAATAATATAATAATAATAACTAATAATAATAAATAAATAACAAATAGTTTAAAGTCATTTCCACAAAAGGCATCCAGATTGGGGAGCTGTGAACAGTGGTAGAGGTTTGAGTAGAAATGGCCCCCATTTGTCATGGGGAGTTGACAGGGATTGAGAGGTGTGGCCCTGTTGCAGTAGATGTGGTCTTGTTGGGGGAAGTATGTCACTGGGATGGCTTTGGAGTTTCAAATGCTCAGTCCAGCCAGGCCCAATGTCTCTCTCCTTCCTGCTGCCGGTGGATCCAGATGTAGAACTCTTCTCCAGAACCACATCTGCCGGTGTGCCACCATGCTTCCCACCATGATGACAATGGACTAAACCTCTGAAACTGTAAGCCAGCTCCATTAAAAGCTTTCTTTTCTAAGAGTTGCCTTGGCCATGGTCTCTCTTGACAGCAATACAACACTGAGACAGGTAGCAGCCAGATAGTAACAGCAGAGCAGCAATAAACTGCCTGAAAATGCTCCAGAATATGGGCTTCAAGGAGGGCCTATGAACCTCAGCCCCTCCCTCTTTTCTTCCTTCCCACCTTCATGGGTCACCGCTAGTGACCTCCCATAGACTCCACCTCTTGAGAGTCCAGTCTGCTACGAAGTAATCTGTGGGCTGGCCTCCTGATGAGCTCAGTATCCTGTGATAGAATCCTCTCTCAGGGTCCCTTTTGGGCATTGATGCATCCATCATGGACCATGAGCTGTGGGGCATTTTATATCCAAATCTCAACAGCACCTCTATGGTTAAAACAACAATAATACTATTAAATATTCATTAATTTATAATCCTTTATCCTTACCTATACTACTGACTTAATTCACAACTTTATGAGGCCCATTTATGAAACTCAAGCCTGTTCTAGTATTTACCAGTAGGGTTAACTGTCTTGTTAGAAAACCAAAATTATTTCTTGGTAAAAATAAGTTTAATAATGAAGAATTTTAATACTACTAAAGTAGGTATAAATTGATTATTCTAAGATGTGGAAAGGAAAATTGGCCAGTAACCAAGAAACATTTCTCTATTTTAATGCTGTATTTGTTTTTACAAACATTTAGCACATTTTTATCCCAGACATGGTATTTTGAAATTCATGAAGACCAGCTGAAGAATGGAGTTGCACACCTTGAATCCCAGCACTCTGAAGACAGAGGCAGGTGGATCTTTGAATTTGAGGCCAGCCTGGTCTACAGAGTGAGTTCCAGGACAGCCAGAGCTACACACAGAGAAACCCTGTCTTGGGGGGAAAAAAGGAAAGAAAAAGGAAAAACTCCAAAGACTAATTTTAGCTCCCTTCCCTTCTCCTCCCCTTTCTTCCTCTCCTCTTCTCCCCTCCCCTCTTTCTTCCCCCCTCCCCTCTCCTCTCCTCTCCTCTCCTCTCCTCTGCTCCCCTCCCCTCCCCTCTCCTCTCCTCCCCTCTCCTCCCCTCCCCTCTCCTCCCCTCTCCTCCTCTCCCCTCCTCTCTCCTCTCCTCTCTCCTCTCCTCTCCTCTCCTCTCCTCTCCTCCTCTCCTGTGTCTCTCTCTGTACCAGAACAATTTCATCTGTTGTGATGCATAAAATGGTCAAAATAAACTGAACATCGTCAGCATCTTTGAATTCTGTCACTTGTGTATTCATTGTTGCACATCACAGGGAAATATTTGAAGAAATATGACGTATCATAAAGAATAGCTATTTACAACTGACCACAGGTGTTAAATTTCCCTTTAACTGGTGTTTTTCCCTTATTTAAACATTCGCAAACCTAGAGAAGCTTCAATAGTTTCTATATTTTTAATGCCAAATCCATGAATGTGTTGCTTGCATTAGACTGAAGTTTGCATTTTAACTACTTTGAAAAAGACTTGCTAAGTTGTTTATAGTTCAAACTCGATTGCCATACACAAGCAAGCGTGGATTTTAAAACAAGTACAGCAACAGCACTAATCATACTGACATCAACAGTTAATGTGAGGATCACAATCGAGGCATATAAACACGGAAATATTTACATAAATCCATTCATCCGTCGAGGTGCCGGTTATTTTCATTTGTTCACCAGAAGTGCACCTGATAAACGTCTAGTTAGATCTTCATTGCCAGCTTAGACTCGCTGAGGTTATTTGGCAATGATTTTCATGGCACCTGAACAAGTATTACAGCAAGAGTAGTAATTTTGCTCTTGGCGGTGAACCTCAACCAATTCCTGTTAAAATGCAGATTCCTGGGCTACCTTCCACCTGTCTTTGTTATAACTGATCTGCATGTGGTGCATAGAAAGTCCAGGTGTTTCTCTGGATGACTCTCCAAGATCTCAAGTTGAGCCTCACTGTTATGGTTCCTCATTCTTAAGACTATCTCTTCTGGTCCTCATGGCTTCCATTTTTATTTCATTCTTCTCCATCACCTCAGTATTTTGAATAATCAACCTACAACCAAGAAGGAGGCATAATAGCAGTCTACAGGCTTGACATTGGCTGTGACCAGGACCTTACTCCTCACCTGTTCTTCTCTATTTCTTATTGTTGAAAGGTAACTCTTTCAACATTGTACCTCTGAAACTACTATTACAGTTACACCAAAATGTGTGAGTGCCCATGTTAGAAGACTGGTGAACATCTTATGTACAGTGATGAAGGAGAGGCAGAGGAGAGGGAAGAGACGGGAGAAGGAGGAGGTGAAGAAAAAAGGAAAGAAAAGAAAGAAGAAAGAAAGAAAGAAAGAAAGAAAGAAAGAAAGAAAGAAAGAAAGAAAGAAAGAAAGAAAGAAAGAAAAGAAAGAAAGGGATGGAGGAGAGGGGAGGGGAGGAAGGGAGAGGGGAGGGGAGGGGAGGAGAGGAAAGGAGAGGGGAGGAGAGGAGAAGAGACAGGAGGGGAAGGGGAAGGGAGGGGAGGAGAGGGGAGGGGAGGGGAGGGGAGGAGAGAGAGGAAGCAACTGCAGATATAAGGGGAAGAGAGAGGACTGGAGAGCAGAGGAGAGCCAAAACTGGTCTTCAGGAATTGAAAATTCCAGATCTGTGATAAAACTACTTTGATGTACATAACAACAAATTAAGAATTAAAAGATGACTGGGCTTGGCACAGCAATAATACCTATCCAAAATGAAACACAGAAAATAAAATGGTGGAAAAAGCCAGTGGCCTAATATACACATGACCGGAGTTTCCAAAGGAAAGAACGCAATGCCCAAAACACACGCTACATAAAAACAAACACACGTGTATTTTATAATCAGAATGCACGCTTCTCTTCCTCAGAAAAACCTCTTAACAGAATAAAAAAAATGAGAAACTAAATAAATGGGCAAAAGTGTCAAACACAAAAACTCCATTCAATGACTCACGGTTAATAAATGAATGCATGAAAAGAGGGTTGGCATCATTAGTGGCCAGGAAGTTAAAAAGTAAAACCACACCTATTGGAATGGGGAAAATGGAAGGATGAATCGCACCCAATATTAACAAGGGACATGGAGAAACTGACACCCTCAGCCATTGCTAGTGACGATAAAACAGCACAGCCTCTTTGGAAAATGTAGTGTCTAAAAATATGCATAAATACAATGAGCCAGACACTCTGCTCTAAGATAAATAAAAATCACATGAAAACTTGTGTACAAATATCCACAATAACTCCAAGCTGGATACAACTCAAAGGTTTAAGAACAGGTGAAAAGATCAATTAATCAAATGAATGATAAATGCATGTATCTTAATACCACCCATCAACAAAAGGCAATGAACTGTTGATTAGTACAGAATGCATGTTTTTCTCAAAACTGCCTTAAGTGAAAGAAGCTAGCTTATAAAAGGCTCATCACAGACACTCCTGTGCATATAGATTTCTACAAAGCACAGATTGATCTGCAGTGACAGAAAGCAGGTCAGCTGTAGCCTGGGGACCAGAGGTGGATGGAAGAGGACGCCAGGGAGACAGCAGGAAGGGGCATGCAGAAGCATTTGAGAGTGATAACTGCGTTCATTATCTTCATTCTGATGATGGAGTTATCAAGTGTGTGCAGATGTCAAAAGTTAGCAAATTATGCACTTCGCACATATACCACTAATCATACATCAATTAGAATGTAACGGGGTTGGCCAAAATTAAATGATGGGCAGAGCATAGCAACCTATGAAGAGACCTGAAACGGCAGGAGAAAACTCCGTTCCAGCCGCCATGCCTTCCCTGCTCTTAGCACAGTGCCCTGCGAAATTGTGAAGCAAGACACATTTCCCCCAAGTTGCTGACGTCGCTTCTGTCAGCACCTGTGGCGATGGGACCAGTGACTGTGTGCTCACCTGAGGCCCTTATTTAATCTTTCAGTTCCCTCAGGTTAAGGGACAGGTTTCACTGATCTTCGTGTTTTGGGGGTCCCTTAATTACTACCATGCCTTGGCCGGGTGGGTTATATACTGATTAAAAGTGGACAGAATGGATCATAAAATGTACCCCCAAATGACTTAAAATCCATATTCACATTCCTGCCTAGCCCCAAATCGAGTCTAATTGCTGTGGGCCGTACTGCTTTGTCTGACTTCTTCCCAGTTTCTGACGAACACATAGCATGTGGAGAAGCATCTTGGGTAAAAATGCTGCAGCTCCAAAAGCAGAGGCTTAGACCTGCTGCAAAGGAGCCCACTGGGTGCGGGGGAGCTTTTGAGCCCACATTATCCTGCAGAAAACCTGCCTATTTCTTCTCGTGGTTAGACAGTGAAAACCCACCTGCTCAGCCTGAGCAACTGTTTTGATCAATAATTAAGTAACTTTAAGGTCCCGATCTATACAAACTTATCAATATTTTCACTGAAAAGGAATCGATACAGAAAGAGGGAAGCATCCAACTAAACCCTTTTAATGGCCATGTTTTGGCTGTGAGAAGTAAATGAATTGATTATGTGAGTAGCCAATATTGGCCTGCCAATGTGATCCTTTTCTCACTTTTATAAACATTCCTACCAACTCAGTCTAACATTCTCCCTTGGCATCACATTACCTTGATAAAGCTCTGTTCTTCATGCTCTCTACTCAAGAGGGGGCATTCTCTTCTATCAAGTGAAAGAAAGCTGCAGAGTTAATTATTAGTAACTATTTCCAGACATCACATTAGTTCTTGAGCCATTTAATGCTAACACAACTTCATAAGAGAGGTATCGCTATTCATTTCCGTCATACACAAAAGAAAAAGACTTTGAAAATGTTAAATACTCATCCCCAAATCACAATAGCTAGCAAGAGTTAGAGCCGTGACATTAACCTCGTTCAAATGTCTTTGCCAGATTCAACTTACCATAATACACATGCTAATATCACCCACTGCGCCCTTCAGGCCACAGTGAGCCCTGTTGCTAATGCTCAGACAGTGCTCAAAGCACAACGATGGACTTTGGGCTCTCGATAAGAGATAATGATACACAAAACCCTATCTTGCAGTCCAGGGAATCTGTGTAGAGGCTACTTTGTCAAGTGTCATCATTGCTCAGAAAAGTTGCAGAGATTTTTCCTGAGTATGCATAGAAGACACCAGCTGTATAACAGAACTGGGTTTGCACTGAAACTTTAGCTCAACTATTTCCTGGCTACATACTTTGGGGTGGGTTATTTATTCTCTGTGGGTTTCTGTATGGTTTCATATTGAAAATAATAAATGTGTGTTTTGTAGGGTATGATGGTGCACACCTTTAATCCGGTAGTTAAGGAAGCAGAGACAGGAGGATCTCTGTGAGTTCAAGGCCAGCCTGATCTACAGAGAGAGTTCCAGGACAGCCAAGGCAACATAGAGAAAGTCTGTCTTGAAAAATTTTTTTAAAATGTATGTTTTGTGAAGGTTAAACGACATTATTCTGTAGTACTCTGGAGGAGCAATTCTGCTCTGCAAGTGATTGACAAATGAGCCAGACAAAAAGAGTGCCTGAGTGCACATGTGCTGCTATGATGAAGGGAATACACAACTGTGAGTATCCTCTTTCTCACAGTTGCTAGGTGGACAAGAGCAAAGAAAACATGGGCAGCTTCAGTGTCTGAGGAAGACCTGACCTTTGTTGGTTGGATTGGTCAGGGATGCTACGGGTTGAACCTAAGGGACCTTGAGCATTACTAAGTAATTTTTCCACCATGGAGCTATATCCCCAATAACCACAGGCATCTGCTGCCAAGATGGCACCATGAACACTTTATTCTAACATAGTAAAAGAGACAAATACTCCCATTAAGCCCCTTTATAAAGGAACCTGATCTCAATGAGAGTATAACCCCAAGACTCAAGCATGTTCTCATGGCCATTCACAACACTGTATCCCTCGTACTGAATAATGGAGGCTAAGTTTCAACATGAATTCTGAAAAGAATAACAACATTCAAACAATAGAAAGAAACTTAGGGTAAATTTAAGAATTAAGCATGCCTCTAGAATACTCCTCTACAGCATATACAGCTGTTTTGCCCATTATCTATAAAGAAGATTGTAGAGTGTGTTTCAGAACAAGCTGAAGTAGGTACAGCCCCTCAAAGTGACCATTTCAAGATATTCAAGGTTGTCATTTCTGGGACTCTTATTTCTTTTTCAATCACTCCTCATACCAATAAACCAACGGATCTTATAGATACAATGTTGAATGAGAAAATTCAGGAAAACAGAGTATATGTTATCTATTACATAATCCCACATCTATGAAACTGAACAAGCTGCATTAACCTATGAATGTCAGAAAAGTGATATCTCAGGTGAGGAAGTTTCAGAAAGAGTCTTTGGGGGTGCTTAGGATATTCTCAATCTTGAGTTGGGTAGGGCTCATGTACATATACACACATGTAAAACTCTTTGATGCTGACACTTAAGATCCGTCATTTCAGGTGTTGGGAGGAAGCTCGGTCAGTGAAGCCCTCACTGTGCAGGTGTGAGGAGCTAAGCCGGATCGCCAGAACCTGCTGTCGGTCGTTTTCTCTCACTCTAGCCCTGCGTTGGGTGTCAAAATGTACTTGTTTGTTTTTATTCTTTGGCTCTTTGGGGGCCTGCCACCCAGCTCCCAAATAAACCAAACATGGAGGCTTATTCTCAATTATAAATTCCCGGCCTTAGCTTGACTTGTTTCTTGCCAGCTTTTCTTAACTTAAACTATCCCATCTACCTTTTGCCTCTGGGCTTTTTCCTTTTCTTACTTCTGTATATCTTACTTTCACTCTTACTCCATGGCTAGCTGTGTGGCTGGGTGGCTGTGTGGCTGTGGCTGGGTGGCTAGGTCATTGTGTGGCTGTGTGGCTGGGTGGCTGAGTGGCTGGGTGGCTGGGTGGCTGGGTGGTTGGCCCCTGGAGTCCTCCTTCTTCTCTGGTTACTTCTTCCTTTCACTCCTTCATCTCTTTTCTTCTCTTCCTCCCAGATTTCTCCTTCTCTATTCTCTCTGCCTGCCAGCCCTGCCTATCCTTTCTCCTGCCTTGCTATTGGCTGTTAAGTTCTTTATTAGACCACGCAGGTATCTTAGACAGGCACAGTAACACAGCTTCACAGAGTTAAACATGTAACATAAAAGGATGCAACATGGCTTTGCATTATCAAACAAATACTCCACAGCATAAACAAATGTAACACACCCCATAATAACATTCCACAACAAGAACCCACATAATTTTAGAAAAATGACAGGTCATGGCACATGCTCATATTCTCAGAACTGGGGTTTGGAGCCTCAGTGACTGTTGACTGGCCAGCCTAGTCTATTGGGAGAGATCTAAGTCAGGAAAGAATCTGTCTCACAAAAACAGATCCTCAGGAATGATACCATAGGCTGGCTCTGGCCTCTTCATGCACACACAGACATGTCCAACACCCCTACACACACACACACACACACACACACTTAGTTCTTTAACTGTATTCACATTATACCTCATTAGAAATGCTAGGACCTTCTTTGTGTTTATCATCTCGATAGTGGCTTTTCTCTTACCTCACTGTTGACACTGAGCTGGGCTTCTCCTAAGACAACAGTGAGGAGGGAATAGTTCATCCAAGACAACAAACTGACTGTGAATCCTTCTGTGGAAGATGTAGTGTGTGAGCTTTGCCAATGGTGCCAACCTTCACACTCAGCATTTACTTGTAGACTAGATTTAGTTTGCAGATTGACAGTGGGTTTTTTCCAGCCAACCCCAACTTCAAGGTCTTAAAGGTGCATGTAGGCCCCTCTTAGTGCCTATGGACTCACAAACTAGACTTGTGTAGTTTGAAAGACTCTCTTCCAAAATGTGCATGTCATCAGCATTTATCAATTAAACCATAAATACGGCAGGATAGTTCTGCAGCTTTGACATTTAAGTAACAAAAAATCTAGGACCACCGTGTGGGAAAAGACTTTTGCTATAGAGGTCACCTGCTAATCGCCCCGCCTGTCAGAAGTCCTTCCTGTGGCAACCCTGACTGAGGGCAGTCACAATAAAGTTTAATTAAGATACTCAGAGGGCTTCCATCTTGTGCGCCACTGGGTCATCTGAGTGTGTGAAAGGCATGGGTGGTTGTGGGTCGAAAGCAAGAGAGGACCTGCCAAATAGCTTTTATGTATAATCAATACAGAACAATTCAACAGCAATAAGAATCACGACGTCTTCCCGTGGGCCTTGAGCCTTGTCTTCTAAAGCAGGCTGAATTGCGTTCAGAGCAATCCGGTGTTTACATTGTGAGAAATAGGCGCATGGGGCAATGCAGAAGTTGCATTGGCATTTCAGGTCCACTCTGCCCTTCAGCAATGGAAATTGTGCCTCCCATTACCGCTGCCTGGGTCACGGGGGTGGGGGTGGCTTCCCAATGCCCTCAGCTGTGGGGAGCCACAGAACACACTTTCTCTCTCTGTAAATATTTTTTCAAAGGTTTGCTTTTTTTGAAATAATAAATCCACATTCTCATCTGTAAAGGTTGCAGCTCCCCTTTTCCATCTCTCCCTCTGCCCTTCGTGGAATTGTCTCTCCCCTGTGGAGCACAGTCGAGAAGTGTTCGCTTATGCTCGGAAGAAAAGGATTTCCATGTGGCAGAAGGAAAAAAAACTCAAACTACAAAAGTGACCTGAAAATTGCACAAAGCACTTATGAGCTGCTGGTGGGTCCCAGTCATGAATAATTATTGATCTTCGGGTTCTGGAAGTTAGGTAATTAATGCCTGGAAGAGGGCAAAAGACTGCTTAGAAGAGGGTTGATTATCCCTACCTCTCTAACCTATGTGGCCACAGTTTAAGGGCTTCTACCACACATCCTTTATAAACTATGTGGCCAACGATAACAATTGATAATGCATGTCAGTTTTAGGCAAACCTCATTGTTTTTCTCGCTACAAAACCAGCTAGAGCAGTCACAAGAAAACAAGAAAGCTAAATCTTTAGAGGCAAAGCAGAGTGAGATGTATATTAAGGTAGGGAAGTTCTTCTCTCCTCAAATTATATATGAAACACTTGCGTGGAGCTCTTTATCACACCCACAGGCACACACGCACATGCACGCACATGCACAGGCACACACACACACACACAATGTCTAATAGGATATTCAGTGCCCCGGGCATTGAAACCAGATCAGTATTTTTCTGTATGATGTTATGAATACAATCAAGAAAAATCTTGCACAACCAAACAGCATAGAAGAAAATCCTCCCCTTCTACTCCCACATCCCTCTGTAAATGAGATGTTATGCTGAATGAGAACCATTCAACCTCTTAATATGTCCTGAGAATTAAGTTTAACAATGGGGATAAAGAGCACAGAACACCACCCGGCATTTAGCAGAACTGTTTCTATCAGGTGATATTTGTTTAAGTTAAATGTGGAGATTTTTCTTTTCATTTAAAAGACTAGAGCTTTGCTTTTTAACATTTAAATATTTTTAACATGTTGTTATTAGCACAAATATCAAATGTTGGGACAACAAAAGAGAGGAGTAAATACCTCGTAAAGATACCCATCATCAATGTTTTATCAAAAATTCTTCAGTGGGGCTGGTGAAACACCTCAGTGGACAAAAGCCACCAACCCCAACAACCTGCGTGCAATCCCTGGGCTGCAAGTGATGGAAAGAGAGAAGCAGCTCCCACACGTTGTCCTCCAACCTCCACATGCACACTGTGGCTGTGTGGGCCTCCCCTGCATGCATGCACACTGTGGCTGTGTGGGCCTCCCCTGCATGCATGCACACTGTGGCTGTGT
>CABHPH010162026.1:3786-21993 GCA_902168325.1 Peromyscus nudipes | reverse complement strand
ATCACAACAGCGGCATGTTGTACCCAGTGGGCTTGACAGCTCCAGAACCAATTTGTACCTGAGGTCCAGTGTCATGCTGGCTTATTGGATGGGCGTCTGGGTCACCCAAAATATGTTGTTATAATTACTGATTGTTTGGGGAGCCCTTGTGGGAAACATTACAATCTGTTGCTACACCTTGGAGTCTGATGCTGTCCCCTTTAATGCAGAGGCCACCTTTTGTCTGTACCCAGGCAAGGAATCCTGTTCAAACCTCCCCTTTAACTTTTCAATGGCCCTTTGAGGGCTCACATCAACGCATTGATCTTTTTTCCCTCTCCTGTTCACTTTCATGATCTTTCAACTCTTGTCCTGCTCTTTTTAAACAAAACCCTGAAAGCCTGAACTTACACAGCTCTTGCCCTGTGGGGGAATTTGGTTATTTCCCCAACCAGTCTTTTCTCTCAAAGATTTCTTTCTTCAAATTCAGTTCTGTTTCTTGTCAAAATTATACCAGACCCTGTCTAGTTGGAGATTCTCAGCTTCTTCTCTAGCCTTTGTTCTTATGGGATGGGAGAGACAGCTGTGGATTTAGGACTAAGGCACTCCCAGAGAAACTGCCCCCACCGAACCTCAGAGACTCGCGTGACCTTCTGGCTTGTTTTCCTTTCAGGCCTTTGGTATTTCCTTGAATGTTTTCTGCTTTTTCTTCTGGCTGCTCACTTCCCTTTGTTCAGGTTCTGCCACTTCACTTTTTCTAATGAATTCTTCAATCTTTTAGCCATTCTATCATATTTGGATGCAATGCTGACAGTTGATGTCAAACTTGTTGGGGCTGGGAAGCTATTTAGGGGTAAACCGACTCCCTGAAGTATCCAAGGAATAGCTGAATGGCTGAGCTGGGGGACAGGCAGCATGAAAAGATGGGCATCCAGATCAAGGTGGTGGATGGGGACAGGAAACAATGAACGAATTTATCAGAAATCAGAGGCGACTAGAACAGTGCAGCCACCGGGAATTGGCAGCCATCTTGAGGACGGTTTGAGCTCCCACTGCAGATGGGACGGGTGTGGGGGACCACAGGGGTAGATCTGAGGTAATCTTATCTAGTCAGAAGGGGACAGTGACACCAGCTGATGCTATATGCACCATATGCACCAAATGCAAGGCTTGCCTTTGGGTCCTTCTGAAGAATGCAGCTCATACAGAGAGCCTTGCGAGTGTCTGTGGAGTAAAGACAGTTTTATTTGCCATTCGTTAACTTACTGTGGTTCTTGTTCTAGGTTTTTGAGTAGCCTCAGAGGTGGTTCTTAGATCATTTTCCTCAGTAAGGATTCGTTTTCTCCAGCACTTTCCTTCCATTCCCCCTGGTTAACCCGCCTCGACCTCTTGCTTTCTCTGCTGGCTCCTTCGGCTCCTCCTTCCATCTCCTCCTCTGTATTCTCCCCTTGGCGTCTCCAGTTTCACGGGCTCAGCTGTGCGTCTTTAGTTGGTTTGCTTTGGCTCCTGTGGCCAGTGTAGCAATGACAATTTCCATTTTATGGTCAGAGATTCCTGGTGGCTTACAGAAACACTCTTTTATTCCACTGTATTTGGGAAAAGTCTGTCCAAGCATCAGGGAAGAGACAAAGAAATGAGAAGAAAGTAAGAGAGGAAGAGAGAAAAGGAGGAGGCATTCATCTTTAGAAAGAATATACTGAAAAATTTCTAGAGGAAATTGTATATTTGGACCATGCTCTAAAATATCCCAGGAGGAGAGAGGTGAGGGAGGGAAGGAACTATGTCATGGCTAAACAGTATTAATCACATTGTGAAGCTCTGTAATGAACACATAAAGATTCAATAGCTGTATTGACCCCAGCTTTGAGGATGTTTGACATTTTATGATAAAAGATGTAACTTAAGTGTTTTATTAACGTTTTGGACATGGGTTATCGGTCTCCACAGTCACCACAGTTTTTTTTTTTTTTTTTTTGACTGCATGTGACCCTCAGGTGACTTCTTGAGCTACATTTACAACAGCTTTTCCTAAAACATGTCTCAACTCTTGCTTCCTAGTGACTGATTGTCACGCCTTTGTCACTGCGGCAGGCACAGTGCCTGACTCATCTTCGGAGCACAGTACCTAGCAGATTTTATTGACTTGCAATGAGCCGAAGGAAAGTATCTGCCAGGAAATCCGTGGCCCATAGATACTCCTTCCACACTGCCGTGACTCTTTCTGGAAGTGTGACAGCAGGGCCTAAGTGAAGCCACAGCACATCTGTGTAGGGTTTTTCTCCCTGAGTGTGAGAGAAGACCTCTTGGCTTTCTGCATACATGGCCATATCACTTTGGGATTTTCTCATAGATCTGGTCCTTTTTATTCTGGTAATTCCAGTTTCCTTTCAGATCTAAAGGTCACACTAGACTTGCTGCTTCCAGTGATTTATAGTTAATAACTCAGGTGTGGATGTAAATTAGTGTTTTTGTCTTCGCTGTATAGTATGCTTTGAGCATCCTCTATCTTAATACATCCTTCATCCCTGGACAGAGAGATTGATGCTCTTTTTCTCTTCTCACATCTGTTGGGTGCCTGGACCCATTTCATATCTTTGTCATTGCTCTTATGGTCCCAATGTTTCTCCCTTCAGATCCAAATCCTTGACACCCCCCTGAATTCTTTCTGTTGGGATCCATCCTTTGTTTGAGGGGGTCCCTGCAGGTGTCATACAGGGAAATGAACTGCATGAAGAGATAAGAATAAAAACCTGGTACAGATTGACTTTGTCAACCTGGATCAGACTTCGGGAAGTCTAATAACAGGTGTTTTATTCCCAATGCATTGAAGCCCAGTATAATTTGGAAAAAGTTTCCTGGTATAATACAATCCCCATCGCACAAGGAAGAACAATTACATCAAAACTCAACTCAGGGTACATGTCATTTCTTCCAAGAAGATGGGTTCTAGAGCTAGGCTACCTGTACTAGCTTAAGGGCCTAAGGGTCTGGCCTGGTCTCAGTAACACAGATAGTGTAGAGGTCATTTGGGCTATTGGCCACCTCTGGTTCTGGTTGTGGGAGCTTGGGGGAGCTTCTGGCTATAAGGGTCATTTAGATCACTAGCCATCTCCAGTTCTGGTTGTAAGAGCTTGATATGGCCTAGAACAACAGACTGTTAATCACTTCCAATTCCCAGCTTTCTGAGTTTCTCATCTTTTCCTTTGGAAAGACAATCCTGTGTGCATAACAGTCCTGGTTTCTCTGGAGATCCGTGGGCTTCAAAGACCTTCATGCTATGTTCCTAACAGTTGTCCATCTCTGTCTAGTCTCTTCTGGCAGCTTCTACCTTACTTCCACTACCTTAAATAGCTTTTGTGAATCTTAGGGGTCACTTTGTCTTCAAGGTTTCAACTGGGGAGACATGTATAATTGCATCCATTTGACAAGGGTCACAGAGGGTAAGTGGCTTGTTTAAGGTTTCAGAACCAGCAAGAGACAGAAATAGAACCCTGTCTCCTAAATCTTAGAATTTTCTGACAATAGCTCAGAGACCAGGGCTGAGCCTAGGTGGAGTAGTTAAAATTATTTTTTGTACTCATGCTGATATTGACTAAAAGCTTGATATTGTCCCAAATTAATTTTCTTATTCCTGAAAAAACCCTAACAAGCCAGAGGATGAAATAGGTTGATCTGTCCCATCACCCCATCTGAGTTTTACCAGGTGCCTCTGTTGGAGAATATTATTTTAAGGTGTGTTACTTCTGTTTATGTTGCATTTGTTTAACTCGGTGAAGCTGTGTTACTGTGTCTGTCTAAAACACCTGATAGTCTAAAAAAGAGCTCAATGGCCAATAGTGAGGCGGGAGTGAGAAATAGGCAGGACTGGCAGGCAGAGAGGATAAAGAGAAGGAGAAATCAGGGAGAAGGAACAAGAGAGAACTAGCCAGGGAAGGAGGAGGACTCCAGAGGCCAGTCACCCAGCTACAGAAAGACCCGGAATAAGAATAAGATTTACAGAAGTAAGAGAATGGGAAAAGCCCAGAGATAAAAGGTAGATGGGTAATTTAAGTTAAGAAAAGCTGGCTAAGAAACTAACCCAAGCTAAGGCCAAGCATTCATAATTAAGAATAAGCCGTTGGGCTGGGTGTTAGTGACTCACGCCTTTAATCCCAGCACCTGGGAGGCAGAGGCAGGTGGATCTCTGTGAGTTCTAGGGCCAGTCTGGGCTACAGAGTGAGATCCAGGAAAGGCGCCAAAGCTACACAGAGAAACTCTGTGGGGAGGCGGGGAGAAGAATAAGCCGTTGCGTGTGATTTATTTGGGAGCTGGGTGGCGGGCCCCTCAAAAAGAGTAAAAACAAACAACAACATGCCTTAGGCTTCCAGATAAGACTCAGCACCAGGATACATACTAGAGCAGTTGTTCTCAACCTGTGGGTCGGGACCCTGGGGTGTGTGTGTCAAATGACTTTCACAGGGGTCACATCTCAGATATCACACATATCAGATATTTACATTACAATTTATAACAATATCAAAACTACAGTTATGAAGTAGCAACAAATATAATTTTATGGTTGAGGTCACCACAACATGAGGAACTGTATTAAAGGGTCATAGCATTAGGAGGGTTGAGAAACACTGCCCTAGAGGATGTTAATTGGAAAGATGATAGATGAGAATGGGTAAAGTGTGGATCTCCTTCCTTAAGTAAAGAGAAGAATTGATTGCTGGACAGTGTGATCAACAAGGGGTGCAGAATGGTGGGATAGTGAATGATAGCCACTGCTGTGAAGCAGGGATGTGATTGTCCCCTACTATCACCCAAGCATAAGCAGGAGCTAGCTGTATGGTGGAGTGGTAGGGAAGCTAGAGCAGGCTTAATTTTTGACAAGCCTTACTTTTGACCATGCCTCTAAAGATGCCCTGAAATGTGATCCTTATAGTGGGTAGCCATTCCAGCTTTGATCTGGAAGTTCCAACCCCCATTGAGGCTTCGGTAACAAGGCAGGGCCAAGATAGGACACTGAAGACCCAAGATTCAGATGCGCCGGCTCTCTTAGTTCCTGGACCCTGGGTGCTGGAGGTAGACCGAGCAGAGTTCTCCAGAGAACACCGCCAGACTGCATCACGCCTTTCCCAGACTCTGTAAACTATCCATTCACTTGTAAGTTACCCCACAGAATAAACCTCCCTTTTAACTACGTGGAGTGGCCTTAATAATTTCACCAATAGATCCTAGTTATCTTATCAATAAAAACCAGGAGTCAAATATTGGGACAATAACCTGAAAGATCAGAGAAGCAAAGGAGCAGCCACCAGTGACTTCTTATCTCTCCAGATCCTCTGACCCCATGGGGCCCAGATCCTGTCTCAACCCACTTTATATTCCTGCCATCACCTCCCAAGTCCTGAAATTAAAGCTGTGAACCTCCTAAGTGCTGGGATCAAAGGCATGAGACTCCCAAGTGCTGGGATCAAAGGCATGAGCCACCACTGCCTAGCCTCTATGGTTAACTAGTGGCTAGCTCCACCCTCTGATCTCAAGGAAAGATTTATTTGTCAGAACACAAATAAAATATAATATAACAGTGCCCAGACCCAGTGCACCATAGTATCACAATCTCCTTAGTTTAGAGCATTGACCTCCTGGGAGTTTATCAGCAGATTTTCTACCAAAACAATCTTTGGAGGAAAATATGCTTGTAATCAATTTACCTTCCATCTTTGATTCCTTGGCAGAAGGTACCATATTTGTAATCATTTTAATTATTTTCCTTTTTCCTTACCAAACTTCCAAAACAAACTATGTATTTATGTGGGGAACTGAGACAAACATTTCAGTTTAAGTGAAAATGTGACCATCCTGAGACAAACAAACTGAAAGATGTATTCCTTTGGTCTGTATAGAATTTTAGTTTTTGTAAAGCTCAATATGCTCCCCCGCCCCCAACCTTCATCTGCAAGGAGAACTGAGCATGTGTGGAATAGCTCAGAGTCAGTATCCAGGAGAACACTGACTCAGGGTAGTAGATGAAAAAGTTACATGTCCGCCATGTGGTGGTGGTGCACACCTTTAATCCCAGCACTTGGGAGGCAGAGTCATGCAGATCTCTGTGAGTTCAAGGCCAGCCTGGTCTACAGAGTGAGATCCAGGACAGGCACCAAAACTACACAGAGAAACCCTGTCTCGAAAAACCAAAAAAAAAAAAAAAAAAAAAAAGAAAAGAAAAAGAAAAAAAGAAAAAGTTACATGTCCTGGATTCTTCTCTCTCTCTCTCTAGAATTACATACAATTCCAGTAGGATCCTGATACATAACAAAAGGAGCACAGGAATGTATTGGATTTATAATTTTGGAAGCTTTATTATCTGAACCAAAAAGGGAAGATACAAAAGTTGCTTTATTTACCAAGCAAAGGAACAGACCTACATGGAAGTGTTGGCTGTTTTTTCTGAACTGTTAGATCATAGGAAGGTTGACCAGATGGCTGAGTTTTATATCCTGGCCCATCATTTTCGAGGCTGCTGGATAATGTAGGCCCTCTTCAGTGGAGTGGCCTTCTCCAGGGCAGGTGTGGGTTTTTGATGTGCTGTGTGAACTGTTGCTGGAAATTTGTGGTTGAGCTAAAAGTGAAAAGGGAAGAAGAGATAAACATATTGAATCCATTGAGTTATGAAATATTACAATAATAGAAAATAATACAGTTGGTTAAGTCACAGTTTTCTTTGCTTCTTTGTCGAGACCTTCCTTCCACAGCACTTCCAGTCTTCAGCCCATGGAAGTAAGTGTGTGGGTTACACTGTTGTTTCCTTAATTAGCTTTTAATTTTGTTTGTTTGTTTGTTTGTTTGTTTTTTGAGACAGGTTTTCTCTGTGTAGCTTTGGAGCCTGTCCTGGAACTCACTCTGTAGATCAGCCTAGCCTTGAATTCACAGAGACCTGCCTGGCTCTGCCTCCTGAGGGCTGGGATTAAAGGCGGTGCGCCACCACTGCCTGGCTAGCCTTTAACTTTTATAATCATAAGAACATATGGCATATATAAGTAAAAGTCTAGGCTAGCTTTGAACTCGTGATCCTCCTGCCTTAGGCTTCAAAGGGCTGGGATGAAAAGCATGTGCCACCACACCAGGCTATATATTTGTTTTGAGGTCCCATTTTGAAGAGTAGAACTGGTGACTCACATCTGTGCGGGTGCTGTGTAATACAGCAGTGATTCTAGCACTAGTGTATGTAATACATTCATTATAGTTGAAGAAGGATGTGGAGACATTAAGGAGAGGTTCTGAGGATGGGAAAACTAATCATCAAACAATCAGGAAAAAGAGCCTTTGAAAGAAGTTAGAAAGTGTCAATTTATTCATTAGGGCAATGCATTTTAAATTATATATTTTTTTTCTTTCAGAAAAGAGCGTGATGGTGGCCATTCCACCTGGTTCAAACTACACAGCCTGGTGAAGGAACACTGAAGAGTAGCTTACTAGCTTCAGGTGAAAACAATTCTCAATAGTTAGCTGTGAGGAAGTGCATTGAAATAAACATAGTCTGAGATTTTCTGACAGTGAAAGATATTTCCTATCAACCAAAGATCCCGTGAGATTTACATTCAGTGCAGCTTAAGATGGCGAGGGTTCAGAGCTGTGGAGTGATTTGCACACTTTTCCTAGGAAGAGTTTGACTCAGTGACCTTTGGGTCTGTTCAGTGTTGGGTTACCAAGCTCATCAATATTCCTCAAAGTACCTCAAGACACCGCTGTTAGCCAGCCGGGAAGTGGGCCTTGGCTCGCTAGGCATTTAATTTATCACTGTTGAATGTGAATGTCCTTGTTTTGACCCTCAAACTAAATCAGAGGGGAGACAGACTGTTAGGATTCTAAGTAGCACACTGGACTCTAAGTAGCACACTGATTGGGTTCTTCTAAACTAGGGAAACATGTGCCTTCCATCTCTTCTCAAATACCCCTGGCCAAGCTATGATGAACAGCCGTGACTTTCATTTGAAACTTGACTCTGAGAAGTCTCTTCTTGGTCATTAAATGCACATGTGTATACACACTCACACACACACACACACACACACACACACACACACAGGCAGTATAGAATCATGAGAAATTCTTAGTGCTTTACTTATAAGTATTTTTCTATTTTTGTCTTTTACAACAAGCAGATACAGTATATACTAATTAACCCCAAGGTTGGTCCCCTGCTGACATTCCAGCAGAAGGGATCAAAATAATTTAATATTGGTTATAAGTGTTGCTTTAAAGTCTAAAAAGAATGGGGGACTTATTTTTTTTTTAAAGTCAGAGCAATTATCATTAGTGTATATGTGTTTTGTACTATGGTAAGGGAGAATTTTATGTTTTGTTTTTCTTTTAACATTAGAGCCCAAAGGAAATTTCGGGGGTCACAGACTTTATTGGTTTATTTCCAGAGTGGGCGTTTTTTAGCTTCATCTAAAACAGATGGGTTTTTTCAGGTTGACTTTAAATCACACTGAAAAAAAGAAAAAAAGTCACAGACAGGAAGGACAATGTGACCTTACTGAAGGTCAAATGTGAGGCACAGGGTGAGGAAAAAAACAAATGGAGCCCCTGCTAGAGCTGCTGTCTGGGCAATTAGTCAGGATGAAGAGGGCCGAGACAGGAAGTTGGGACAGGAAGGAGAAAGCCACTGCTGTCATTGTTCTTTAGGTGTGAGAGGTGACAGGTGGAGCTAGGTAACGGGAAGGGAGGGACAGCTCCAGAGCACCTTGTTTCTTGGCTTAGCAGGAATTTGTTAGTGGCCATGTCCTGGATGATCTCAAAGAGCTTAAAGGGCTCCATTTCTGGGGGTGGTTTTACAAACTGTGGTAACATATGATATAAAATTGATCATTTCATCTATTTATAAGAGTGTTTTACAGTCCAATACCTTTAAATATGTTCCTATTGTTGTACCATCACCACTACTACTCATCTCTGGAACTTGGTCTCCAAGCTGAAACATGGCACCCATTGTCTTAGTTGACCAAAAGCAACTTGGGGAGGAAAGGGTTTATTTCATCATACACCTCCAGGTAAGTCTATCATTGAGGGAAGTCAAGGCAGGAACTCAAGCGGCGCAGGAACCCAGAGGCAGGAACTAAAGCAGAGGCCATGGAAGGGTGCTGCTTACTGGCTCTCTCAGCCTGCTTTATTATAGCACCCAGGACGACCAGGCCAGAGGTGGCACTGCCCACAGTGAACTGGACCTTCCCACATCAGTCATCAATGAAGAAAATACATCACAGACCTACCTGGTGGGGGTGTTTTCTCAACTGAGGTTCCTTCTTCCCAAATGACTCTAGCCTGTGTCAAGTTGACGTAAAACTAGCCAGCACACCCCTTGAGTCTTCCCCAAGTCCTTGGCAACCATATTCTACTCTCTGTTTCTATGAATTTGATTATTCTAGATATCTTTTATAAGTGGAATTCAGGCAGTATATTTCTCTTTACTTACTTCAGTTAACATGATATATTCAAGGTTCATTCATGTGATAGTCCTTGTCAAAATTTCCTTCCTTTAAAGGTGAGCAATACTGCATTTTATACCACATTTTGGTTCTCCATTCATCAATCCATAGATATTTGGGGAGAGGTTGTTTCTACTTTCGGGCACTTGGGAATGATGATACAATGAACATTGGTGTACAAATGTCTGTTAAAGTCCTTGCTTTCAAGTTGTGTGTGTGTGTGTGTGTGTGTGTGTGTGCGCGCGCGCACGTGCATGTGTGCCCACCCCTGCCCCCCCCCACAAAAAGAATTGTAAGAGAGAGGGAATATGAAGTTGGGTGGGAAAGAAGGGAGAGGAAGATCTGGGAGGAGTTGGGAGAAAGTAATGGATATGATAAAAACATACAACATGAAATTCTTGAATGATACATTTTTAAAAAATAAAATAAATCTTGAGGAAAATTAGTTTAAAATTCTTAAAAATGCAGCAAGGAACTAAGCAGAGAGTTCTCAAAAGTTGAAATGTGAATGGCTGAGAAATATATATATTGTTTTTTGAGACAGAGTTTCTCTGTATAACAGCTTTGGCTGTCCTAGAACTTGATTTGTAGATTAGGCTGGCCTGGAACGCACAGACCTTCACCTGCCTCTGCCTCCTGAATGCTGAGATTAAAGGTATGCCCCACCACCACCAGGAGAAATATATTTTTAAATGTCCAATATTCTTAAGCCATCAGGGAAATACAAATCAAAACGACTTTGAGACTTCATCTTACCCCAGTCAGAAAGGCTAAGGTTAAAAAATTGACAAGAGAAGCTGGTGTGGATGTGGGGAAAGCAGAACACTTGTTCAGTGCTTGTGGGAGGGTAAACTGGCATGGCCACTATGGGAATCAGCGTGGAGGGTCCTCAACTATCTACGAATAGATCTACTACACAGCCCAGCTATACCATTCTTGGGCATATACCCAAAGGGCTCTGCATTCTTCTACAGAGACACTTGCTCATCTATCCTCAATGGTGCTGTATTTACAATAGCAGGAAATGGAAAGAGCCTAGGTATCCATCTACTGATGAATGAATAAGGACAATGCAGTACATGTACACAATGGAATATTATTCACCTCTTACAAATGAAATTAAGAAGTTTATAGATAAATTTATGGAGCTAGAAATAATCATTCTCAGTGAGGCAATCCAGACCTAGAAAGACAAATGTCACATGTTTTCTCTCATATGTGCATGTTAGCTCTGAATCTTTAGAGATGTGTGTTTCATTTCTAATACCATGTATATGTTAGGAAACTAGTATGGGGCCCGGAGGTGGTCTTTCAAGGGAGGGAACTAGAATACAGTGATATAAAGGATCAAGAGGAATAATGGAACAGGAAGGGTTAAATAGGATGGAGGATGGGAGGGCAGGATATAAGGGAAATTTAGAGAGTTATAACTAACACTAAAGACCTTTTGAAAAAGTTATATGGAAACTTGATGATATAGAGTCTTCCATATATATATATATGTATGTATATATATATATGTATGTATAAAAGATACACGCCCCCACACCTCCTACACATACAAAAAGAGTTGAGTATTCTGTAATAGGATGAGGGGAGCCAATGCCCCTACTAGATATTACAGACAAGCAAATAAAAAGCTGAGTGTCAAGAATGAGTAACCTATTTTAATGGCTATTGCCATTGCTCTTGGTTATCCCCCAGAACTTGACAGTAATCCTCTATTGGTGAAGACACTATATGCTTGAGTCACAGAACGTGCAGAAGTCAGATGATACTTGCCTGGAAGCTTAATCACTTTTGGCTGATTAAGCTTTCATAGTGCTTGAAGGTGATATACACACTACTGGAGAGGAGAAAGTAAACAACAATCTTACCCGACTGTGAACCCAGTGAGCCACTATAATACCTGGCCTGGCAAGATACACCCACTAGTGCTGTAGTGGCACAAAATTTTAGGGGAATGACCAAATACTTTCTGATTGAATTTAAGGCCTTCTCCACAAGGTGGAACCCATACCTAGCACCATTATCAGGGCCAAGAACCTGGGTCTAGCCAGCTTATATACCCTAGGGGAGAATTTACTACGATTCTCATAAACAGACATGGCATCAAATCAACTCCTAATGACTTACTGCTATATCCATGTCTCAGAAGGCTTCTTTCTTCAATTAACGGAGACCCACAACTAGTCAAGGTGCAGAGGGAAGAGACTGCAACATGCTCAGTCCTATGAGAAAGCTCTTCCCAAGCAAGGCTCAGGGATCATTGCGGAAGAAGGGGCGGAGGGACGGTAAGGAAGCCAGAGGTGGAGGATGATGGAAGCGAAACAGCGATTTTCAAATACAGCAGGGCAGTCACAATGTGAGCTCACAGCAATTGTGAAAGCATGCATAAGACTTGTACAAGTCCAAGCCAGAAAACAAATCCTAGCATGGATCGGGGAGGGAGACCTAAAGTTCTTCCCCTCCTGAAGAGCAATTGATAGCTGCTGGAAGGAGAGTCAGTTTTCTTTAAGGGTGTGGTCTCTGGTAGGTCAGAGGGATGGGCCTACACGAAAAAGGGATAGGCAGCACAAATTGGATTCGATGGGTTAAAAAAATGACACAAAAATGGGTGGGTTGGTGGGTGGGGGAGGACCTGAGAGGGGTTGGGGAAGAAGGGTGAATATGATCAAAATGCACTGTATGAAATTCTCAAAGAATTAACATGTCTAGTATTAAAAACAAAAACAATGCAAAACAATTGTTAAACTAAAAGTGTGCATGTTTGGGGTGTGGACACCAGAGCTGCAAGACAATTTTTAATAATACAATGACAGAGAGTTAAGTTCTCCTTGACACATCCCCATCCCTGTCAGCAGGGACATTCTCATGTAGCAGTGACAATTGTGGTGCTGGGGCACACCTGTAATCCCAGTATTTGGGGGTGGTGTCAGGAGGCTAGCCTGGGCTACAGAGACCATAAATAAAACGGTCAGTACCTAAGTGCAGGGTCTTTGCTATGGATTACATGTCATTGGAGGTACTGAGATTATAGTTTCAAAACTGAACTGGAAACAAATAGAAGCCAGTTTCTAGAATATGGTCTATAACCATCTATATTTTAGGCTAGCATCTTATCTTGGGAGAGTTCTAGAGTTTTAATCATTGGTCATCATAAAGTGACAGTGTTAGTAGAATAAAATTCGTTTCTTATCTGAGGCACTAAGGTACCTAACAGAACACAAGAGGAAGAACTCAAGGTTGAGTTGTGTGTGTGTGCGTGTGTGTGTGTTTCGTGTATGTATCTCTGTGTGGTTTCTGTCTCATAGCTTCATTACAGAGGTGACATACTGAACATGAAAAACACATCAAGAGAAATCCTGTGTTGAGAATTTTCCTTTCTTAGAGACACCTGTGAGTTCAAAACCCCCATTTTTAGTTTCAGGGAAAACAGCCTAAGAAGTCTGATCAAAGCTTGTCTGCCCAGAGCTCTGAAGTAAACTCTAGCTGGAAAGAGATCCAGGGCAGGTTCTGCTGTTGAGCTGAAGTGTGGTCTGAGCGGATGCCAGCTCGTCCATTCATCTTCCTCGGCTGTTAAGTTCCAACTCCAATGTTGGTGCTTACATTTCCACACCCTGTTAAGCAAAACACTTAAAGCCATCCACACACTCCACATCAGTGACATTCAAGGGCACTCCTATGGAGATTTTAATCTGCAGAACAAGAGGAACCCTCCTAATTTCACAGATGCCTTTGATAGTTCTCTTTCCTAGGATCCCATTTCACAGGCAGCTGGGCAACTTTGGCCAGTGGGTGACCCAACGCCGGGAAATTTGGAAAATGTCACCGAACTTTAATCAGACTCTAATATCGCACCTCTACATAACATAAATATTATTACTGTTTAACCAGATACCTTTGTGTGCTGACAACACAACTCAGTACCTTTTTCCTCCCTCTGTCTTAAAAAGAGAAACTTAAAAGCACACGAGAAACCATAAACCTTTGAGGAACTATGTGACATCTCAAAAGTCCAGTTGCCTTTGAAAGTGGCCGGTAGAAGGTAGTCTTGACCAGGTCTCCCAGATGTCAGCACAGAGAGCATCCAGGTCACACAATGCCGTTCTACAGTGACAACAGGCAATGTGTGCAGCCACTGGACAGTGCAAATATTCTGTGTAGGGGTGGAGAGGTGGGAAGGACTGGCAGGAGAGGCAGAGAAGGAGGAGAAGCAGGGTGGGGAAAAAGAAAGGTCTATATGGGAAAATAGTGGGAGGAGAATGCCCAGGCTGCTCCTCATCTAAACTAACCCAGTTCCAGCCCTCTGGGGGAGTGTTTTCAGTCTCCCAAGACTTAAACCATAGATTAGTAGACAAATGACTGAATGGTTGGTGAGGCCTTCTAGGAAGTGGTCATCTCAGACCATTACAGATCCAAAATCAAGATCAGAAATACCAACCAGCTGAAAGTGGGAAAGGATGTTAGCAAATACAAAAGTATGGCCCTCAATTATGCTCCTGTATTGCTTCTGACCAGTCGTTAGGTCTTCATAGTGGTGTATAGTGTGGCCAAGGAACCACTTTAATACAAGGGAAAAACATCAAAAGAGGTATAGATCTCTACTTCCTTTGTGGTTTGAGACAGGGTCTATCTTTGTAGTCCTGACTGTCCTGGAACTGGCTATGTAGGCCAGGCTGGCCTTGAACTTATGGAGATCCACCTGCCTCTGCCTCCCAAGTGCTGGGAATAAGCGTGTGTGACACCACCGCCTGCAGATTCCATTTTATCCGTATGTACCCTGTGTGTGAGAGTGCAGTGGAAGACAAGCAAGACAGCAGCCTGAAAGGGGATGGGTGGATTGTGGTGGAGGATATCTGATCCCCTCTCTGGTCTCTGTGTACATGCACATATGCCCACTCAGACACACAGACATACACACAGACAGATAGACAGACACACACATACACAGAGATACACAGACACAGACAGAAACACAGACACACATATACATATACACACAGATACACAGACACACATAGACAGGCAGGAAGACAGACAGACAGACAGACAGACAGACACACACACACACACACACACACACACACACACACAGAGGCATGACTCTTTCTAGAACTGAGCTGATGCTTCCCAGATCCTGATTTTGGCAACACAATGCTTCAGAGTATGGCCCTTTGGCACACTGATACCCCACACTAAGAAAGCCTAGTAGGCAGCAGGTGCAGAAGGGGCTTCCACTAAAGTTGTCTTTCTGCCCAAAGGCCAGACCCCTTGGCACATTCTCTGTTGCTGTGAACCTCTCTCCCAGATATCTATCAGCCGAGAAACTGATGCAGACCTCAGGAAAGGAGACCAGAGTTGACCACAGAGCAGACTTAGTGTAGGCTGTCAACTGTTCTAGTCTGTTCAGTCCTCTAAAAGTGATTTCTATTCTGAATTGCTCACCTTCTCCGCTTCCTTTCCCTTTATGCTATAAGTGTGTATGCTCTGTGCAGGGCTATTGGATAGTCACTTTTCTCATTTAGCTCCTGGGTGTGCAATAAACTTCGAGGCCTTCCTCTGCTGATCATCACTGGTTTATTTCAGACTAAATGCTGATTCTCAGAAGTGTGGGAGGGAAGTTGGAGTCCCCCTTACAATTACAAGTCTTCATTAAACAGAGGCAAGCCCTGTCCTGTTCCTTCAATTTATGGGTGAGTAGAAGAAAGAAAGTGACTCTCTTTATCACCCTTAGGATAAATGCACTTGCTTCCTCGAACTGGAACAAGGGTGCACAAAGTTTTCCTACAGAGTTTGGTGGGATGGGGGGTGGGGCCGGGGAGCCGGGTTGGTGGTGGGACACACACATGGATGGACAGACGGACAAAGGATGGGGATAGGGATGGGACCACTCAGAGTCCCAAACTCCAAATTGCTGTTTGCCCAATATGACATTTTTGAGCTGTTAGACCTACTTGGGGGGAAAATTCAAGCTCTAGAAGGAAAAATAGTAGGGCTCACCATCTTTACAAATGTGGTTTACTAGATGAACCCAGCTGGTGTCTGGCTGCCTTCAGCCCCCAACCTCTCAGCACTCCACTACCCACCATGGCCACAAATCAAGTATTTCCTATGGAGATGCTGAGGTACGGAGGAAGGCCAAAATGGCTGGAGTCTCAACACATGCGCTGTCTTTGTAAACAATGCCAGTCTCTGAGAACCATCTGGGGGGGGCAACGAAAGTTCTGCATAGTCAGCATCGTGGTTTGCACTTCATCCCTTACCTTGTTTTGAAATGATTTATTTAATAGACACTTTAGGGATTCGGGAGAAACAGCTCTTCTATTTAAACTATTTTATGTTTCTCTAAGTGAGAACAGATCGATTTCTTTCACAAGGACATCAGACTCACGGGCTGGAAAAATCTCAATTAGTCATCAGCCGGCTCACAGGGGCCACTTGATCCACTGGGGAAATGCAGAGTTAGAGTATTGTGTGAGTCGCCTCCTGGATGGCTCACCTTGTCCAGTGTGTCGTTCAGAGCATCCAACATCTGTATTTTGGCAGCGTTTGAGATGGCACTGTGAAAACGAAAACGAACTTTAAATAAGATCTGAAGCTCGGGGCTGGGAATGTAGCTCAGTGGTTGGTAGAGTGTGTACCTGGCACGCGCAGACCCTAGATTCAGTCCCCGGCACTGCCCCCGCAAAGTTACTTATTGGGTTGGGGAGATGTTTCAGTCAGTGAAGTGCTTGATAGACCTGAGTTTGATCTATAGAACCCACAGGGGAAAAAAACACCAGGTGTGGAGGTGTGGATCTGTCATCCCAACCCTGGGGAGGCAGGGAAAGGGGCTTGCTAGCCAGCCAGCCTCACCTATTTGGTGGCCCAGGCCAGTGAGAAAGCCTGTTATTAAAAAAGGCAAATTGTTTCTGAGGAATAATACTTGGAGCTGTCCTCTAGTCTCTAAGTGTATACATACACACAAACACAGGCACAGACACACAAATTACACACATACACACACACACACACACACACCACACCACATTTTGTGTTTTTCAAAAAATATCTGCTGGAGAGGCTAAATGATTCCTGCAGGTTTTCACTGTGCACAGCAACACCTAGAGAATAATGTTCTGCCTCCATGTACGCATGCGCCACATCAAGCTCTGTAAAACAAGCTGCCACTATAACTGATTTTTATCTTTTCATTGGAGTACAATATACATGCATACATACAATATACATGTATAATACATACATATTATAAGCACATAGTTCATGGATTCATAAACTAAAAACACTTGTCAAAGCAGTGACCTCTGGGAATAACCGTTCCCTGAAACAAAGCCCCATAGACTGCCAGTTCTGTCTTTGGATTTCATACAAGAAGTCATCAATAGTGTGCATTCTCTTATGTCTACCTTCTTTCTCTGTGGCCAAGCTGTGTCATAGGAAGGTTTCAGTCAGGCCCAAGTCCACAGTGCAGTGTCTTGAACGAACTCTGTACTTAGTGTTTTTTTTTTCTTTTTATGGATGGTTTGTGTTCACTGCTAGAAGTTATTAGGGATATGGACTGATGATTATGAGAGAAGTATTTCCTGTGGTTTTAAAAATTGTTCTGTAGCTGGGCAGTAGTGGGACACACCTTTAATCTCAGCACTCAGGAGGCAGAGGCAGGCAGATCTCTGAGTTTAACCAGTCTGGTCTACAGAGTGAGTTCCAGAACAGCCAGAGCAACACAAGAAATGTCTCAAAACATTAAAAAAAATCATACAAACAAAAATAAACATAAATAAAAAATGTTCTGCAAGAAATGATTGTCATGAAGTAGAGTTGGAAGACTCTATGCTCAGCAGGGGAGGATTCACAGTGGAGGGGAGTTTACTGACATGTCATGAGTTCTCAGATATTGACTCTGCCTGCCATTCATTGGTAGTGGCTCCCAGCCATTCTCTAAGTGACAGGGTTTTTGAAACCTGAATTGACCTGGGAAGGTGGGCATCAGGGAGAGTGGTCACATTAAGTTCTGTAGTCATCCACTGCCACCTTGCCGTGACTACTAGCAAACACCCTCTGGTGACCTGGTCACCTCCTCACTACTCTTTAACCAACTCCTGCCCACACTGCCCAGCTGAACTTAGAGTTAATAGTGAGCCTGTTTTTCTGAAGTGCAGAGAAGTCAATGATGTGTCCATTGCCTGCCCATTATAATTCTTCAGAGCCCCAGGCCCAGCAACTGGTATAATGGCAAACTGGGCTTATGCTTGGCACACTTAAGAACAAGACAGGCTCCTGAACTTAACCATCTTCCGAGTCATCGCAGTCTGATACCGTTTCCAGCATGTGTACTCACTATCCTAGGAGCTGCCCTGGGTGCTGGGTGAGAAGATAAACACCGTGTGGGTCTCACTCTTGAGAATTGATAGATTCACTTTCATCACAGGATTGCTACTTTCTGGTATCAGAAGAAGCAAGTGACTTGAAGCTCATGGAAGTCAATCAGTGTTTTATTCTTTCATTCGTGTGTGAGGTCCTTTACAAAAATCCCTACCATATATTGGGAAAAAAAAAAACCTTTGAGAAGTAATTTAAAAATAATTTCATGCCAGGCGGTGGTGGCGCATGCCTTTAATCCCTGCACTCGGGAGGCAGAGCCAGGCGGATCTCTGTGAGTTCGAGGCCAGCCTGGGCTACCAAGTGAGATCCAGGACAGGCGCAAAGCTACACAGAGAACCCTGTCTTGAAAAACCAAAAAAAAAAAAAA
>CABHPH010162025.1:0-14298 GCA_902168325.1 Peromyscus nudipes | reverse complement strand
TTTATTCAATGTGGGAGCCTGTTTTCAGGTTCCTCGTGGCTTTACCCAGAAGGTCCACATAGAGAGGATGATTGGACCTTGGGCCTGAGTGCAGTGTCTGAGATGGTCTGCACTTGGCTGTGCTGGGGGGAGGTCTTTTGCTCCAACCCTTGGTGTCTCTATAAATACCCTGGGGCAGAGACAGTCAGGCCCTCTTTGAATAGGTTCCCGGCCCTCTTGAGGCTATCCTTTATTTTCTATCTATGGTGATATTTTCTTTTGTACTAAAATGTTATTTGTATGTTAATAAATAAAGTTGCCTGGGGGTCAGAGATATTAGCAAGCCATAGGAAAGCAGGGCGGTGGTGAAGTACGCTTGTAATCCCAGCACTTGGTAGGCAGAGCTAGGTAAGTCTCTGTGTGTTCAGGGATACAGCCAGCATTGGATACACATGCTTTAATCTCAATACCAACCATAGGAGACCTGGAGGTCTGTACAGACAGGCAGTGATGAGGCGGTCATGTGGTTGGGTTTACAACCAATGAGAAGGCAGAACCGAAAGTCTTTATAAAGACTTTAACAAAGGAAGAAGCTCTCCTTTGGAGAGGTAGGACAACCTCAGGAAGAAGGGTAAGGTTTTAGCTCTTAGCTCTGACCTCTTGGCTTTCTTCTTTGCATTGGTTCTGTGTTTCTTATTTAATAAGACGGTTGGTTACATCTACATCTATCTGTTCATCTCCACAATCTAAACCTTCTATCTAATATTTCCTGCTGCTTGCACTCAAGAAAACCCTGGGGAGCTATGGGTTTGGTGTGTACATCCTCCACAGAATGGCGCCATGGACAGGGACAAAAGAGAAAAAAGGGACTAGAGGCAAAACAAGGGGGACTACAGACAAATGAACAGGGACTAAAGACAAAGTAATAGAAACTAAAGATAAAGGAAAATAATAGTTTTATTAGTGTTTTTGGCAAATGTGTAAGTCAGCCCTGTCAGTTGAAAGGGGACATACCAGGTGTTATGGAATATATATATGTGTGTGTGTGTGTGTCTGTGTCTGTGTGTGTGTGTGTGTATACATTATTGAGGGGCAGGGGTTTTATCCTTGAGAGAAAAGGAAAAAACGGACAGGAAGGATGTCTGATGCTGCAGTGCAAAATTCTCTTCTGTCAAAATTTTCTATCTTCTATCTCTTTCTTAATTTCTATCTGTGAAAAATATGTATAAGGTATAGTGTAGTAATACAGTGCAGGAAAAACTTAGAAGTGTTAAGATCATGTAGCAAATATTGTGAGACCAAAATGAGGTATCCTAGAAATAAGACCAAAATGCTTTCACCCAAAAACTAAGGCCTAAGGTTTCTCCTTCTAGGAATAGGCCATTAGTTACTAAAACAAATCAGTCCAGATTCCAGAAACCAGGAAAAGTATAAAAGTACAGTCACAAGGTAGTCACAAGGTAATGCCTGCTGGACTATGGAATGTCCTCTCCCTGGTTTCCAGGGTAACTGACTACAGAAATGTCCCCACCTGAGGGCAGCCAATGAGAAATGGTGGCGGACAATCACCCCCTTAGAAGTATGATTAAGCCATGATTTCTAGAAAGCCCCTAGAAGCGAGCCAATCAGAATTGAACCCGTACTAGCACCCCTGAATGATGTAACCTTGTGACTTTTCCCTTTAAAAACTGAGCTTGCAGATAGGGGGGCACTTCCTCCAGCCTCCACTGCATTGGTTGTATTGGATGAAGTCCCTGCCTAGGCTTGTATTGGATATCCAGAATTAAAACCTTGCTTTTGCATTCCGGCAAGCTTGTCTTTGCTGGTCTCTCTGGGGGTCACGATCTGGGCACAACAATATAAGTAAGGCAACTACACAGAAAAACTCCTCAATTTTCTAACTTTTGTGGCTATGAATGCAAACTGGGGGAAAAAAATCTTCCTTTGAGCTTTATGGGTAGTAAAAAAAGCTCTTCTTTGAGCTTTTTGGAAAGAAAAAGTTTCCTATGGAAGCTTTTGACCTGGGGACAGCAGAAATGCTAAGTCCAAGTGGCAGGAGAAAGTGATTTCTCCCTGAGGCAAAAATGGGGGCGTAAAAAGCCAAAAAGTTTAAAGTTCAGATATTTTGGGAAACATTGGTCTTTGTTTCTTGGGAAAAAAAATCTTTCTCTAAAACTAAAAAGGTTTTCTTGGAAAATTTGGGAAAAAAATCTCTCTAAAAAGCCTTAATCTTTGTCTCTCAAACTAAAAGCTCTCTTAGAAAACTTAAAAACTAAAGCCTTTCAGAACTCCCTCAGAAGGACAAATTAGAATCACCTGAAGATAATGGTATGGGAACCACCTGTGATTAGCTCTAAGGGAAAACAACAAACCTCTTAAGACAGCAAAACCTCTCTAAGTTCTGCTTTCAAGCTTTAAAAATCCTTCCTGGAATGCAGGAGGCAGGGACAAGTTCCTAAAAACCTCTTCTAAGCTCTGTCTCTTCAAGCCAGTAAAAGACAGTGGGTCAGAGTACCCTGAGGGAACCACTTGGGAGAGTGTGGGTAAAGAGCTACAAAGAGCCCAAAAGGGCAGGAAACTACCTGAGAAAGGCAAAAGAGCCAAGCTTTTCAGTTATAGCCAAGCTGAGGCATCAAGGGTTTTGTTTTTGAGTAAGGGTTTCAGAATGAAAAGGTGCTCCTTATTGTCCTAATGCAAAGATCCCCTGAAGCAATGCAAACTCTGTTAGCATTGTATCCTCTCTTCTGAGCAAAAACCCAGAGGCCATGGGCCAGCATCTCTGAGTTGGAGTGCATTTCAGGGATACTAGGGTTCCTGCAGTTGTAAACTTCCTGGAGCACAGAGCTGAGGCAGGAAGGTGCAGGACCCAGGGGAAGATTGCTAATGAACAAACAAAGCTAAAGCCAGTGGGAACAGCACAGTTGTCCACTTTCCTACAAGTCCCGGGTTGATAGGTCCACAGCTACAAAAAGAAATCTGAGAAAAGCTTTCCTATCAGAGGAAGGACCTTTCTGGGAAAACAGTTAAGCTGAACTGTGTCTGAGGCAGTTGTGCTGCTGAGTCAGAACGCTGTCTGGGGAAAGAGCCCAGCCAGGGCAGAACAGAACTATCCAGGAGTAAAGCTTTCTTTTCTATCAGAGAAAGCATCTCTTTGAGAAAAGCTTTGTTTCAACTAACTCCTGGTGAGATGAAGTATAGCCCTAAAGGGTGATTGCCTCTGGCATAAGCTCTGTCCTTGAGCACCCAGACAAACAAATGCAACCCACTGGGGGACTGAGCCAGGTGAAGGCCTGATGAGGCAAAACACCTGTCCTAATGGGAGTTTAGAAATGGCAAAAACCTCCCTTGTTAGATTTTCAGTCTGTATACAAACCACACAGACCCAGAAAACAAACGGACAAAAAGCCCCTACCTTCAGGAGCAGGGAAAGCCACCAGTGTAGTGTCGGAAACTGTTTCTGGGGTAGAGGGGATAAACTGAGACCAAACTGGATACTGTGAGGGAGAAAGACTCTGAAGAAACAGAGGGGACAGATTCCTCCCCAGAAAATGCATGACCTGTGTGTGGAAGCTGCTAGAGTTTGAGGCAGATTCAGGGGGAGAAAAAAAGCCCCTACCTCCAAAGGCAGCTAGCACAGGAACAGAGCCGCAGACAGATACCTGAAGCTCTGCATCTGGGGGGGAAGGAAGAAGCAAAATGAGAATAAAATCAGTGGGTGAAAATCTCTCTGAAGGAGCTATGGAAAAGCTCTGTTGTAAATGCTTTTGTTTTCACTGAGTGGCTAAGGGAAGCACAAGCCCCAAGGAAAGTTGCTATCAGGAATGCCCACCTCAATGCGCGCTAAGGAGGCAGGTGCAGTTCTGATTTGGGGGCCAGTGTCAAATGAAGGAGAGACACCTGTTGAAGCCAGCTGAGGAGAGAATAGAAATCTCCCAATGTGCAATAGCTGAAAATGTAAAATGCTTGTTCAAATCTCCCATTGCAAAAGCAAAAACTTTGTTCAAACCTCCCGGGCAAGAATTTGTAAGCAAGTCTGGTAAAACAGAACCAGTTGACTCTCAGACCCAAAAAGAACTACGGGAAATGACTGATATGGGAAATGATATAAGGGACTGATATTATTATGGACTGATATAGGGAAATGCATTCTGGGAAATGTAGTTTTTCCACTAAAGATGGCGACATTGCCCTGAAATACTTTTGTCAACTCGAAAATACGTTCACGGTAAATTTAAAGTTTTTAAAAGAATAAGGAGGAAAATCGTCTAAGAGTTTAAGTGTCAGTTTCAATGAAAATTGAAATGATACAGAACTTGGTGCTTCGCAGTTTGGGGCTCCGATGGTAAAATGCCTTATTTACCCTAATAGCCGTGCAAAGTTCTTACAGTAGTTGGATGACAAAAGGCTACCTATAAGAGCAAACAAGTCACTTTAAAATCCTTAAGAAAGCAAGAGAAAGCAGTTTATACACTGAACTTTGTCTTAGATATGAAGAAACTTATGTTGAAATAAAAAAAGTTCTTTGCCTTGAACGAACTGCCTGCAATGAGTAATTCCTTTGCAAATCTAATTAAGGGGATAAGAAACAGGCATTAAAAAAAGAAATGACTGGAAACAAACTTCAGAAAAACTAGCTGTCTTACAAAAGAGTTGCTTCACCTGAAAGTTCCTTATAAGAAATCAATGCTAAATATTACAGCTGCTAATAATATCAGGAGTTAAAGCTAATAAAGTGAAAATACTAAATCTTGAAAATGCTTTTTCTCAAAGTAAGCTAATGAAGGATATGTTTCACGAAAGAACATCTATGTTGACTCCTTTGAATAGTAACAGTTTTGGTGAAAATATTGAAACTAACAACCAAGTCAAAATGTTTCAATAAATTCAAGATGCTATTCACAAAAGAAAGCTGCCTTGCTTTGTGGGCCATATTAAAGCTCACTCCAATCTTCCTGGTCCTTTAGCTGAGGGTAATGCGAAATGGAAAGATCCCTGCTCGGGATTATGGAAGGGTCCCGATCCTGTGTTAATATGGGGTTGAGGACATGTTTGTGTTTTTTCACAAAAGGAGAATGAAGCTCAGTGGTGACTGGAGCGGCTGGTAAGGAGCGTGGAACCAAGAAAAGTCAGTTCCAATGACCTTTCTATAAAGGAACCAGAATGAAAGTGGCTTGATTAGTGTTTCTGAGGTTTTGTCACTGGTTAATGCAAACAGTGAGGAAATAGAATTCAGAGCTGTGCTGCTTTTGGCTTTACTAGCTCCTTTAGAAAAATACTTTATATTACCTAATAGCTGTGCAGTATTTGGAAAAGAGCTTTACAGCAGCTAAATACGGTAATTTCACCCTCAGCATGAAGTGAAGTTTTTTGGTAGAACAAACCAAAAGTACTGCTGTAATAGAAATGTTTGTCTGAATTGAAGTACTTAGGAGAGCTATTATGAATTTGGGTGAAGGGACAGCATCTAGTTAAAAACTGTCCACCACTGACAGTGCATCTTTGCCGGTCCAGAACGGCTGAGAGAACTGGCAACTTTGGGGTGTGGCTTCGTCCTGAGAATGTTACAGTCCCCTAGCAACAAATAACACAATTCTGTAATGACAACATTCCCTAAATCCCAGTGCTTTATAGCAAAGCTGACTATAAACTCTAAACTTTAGAAATGATGTACGTACTTCCTGTCTAGTTAAGAGAATCTTTCTAATAGAGATAGTGATAATAATTAAGAGTAAGAAGTAGAAAAAGATGAAAATAAGATATGTGAGTTTGTAAAAATCTGTCTTGTTAGATCTCTGTGTTAAGAAACCTTTAGGTGTTTGCTAAGTTAAATATATGCTAATGGTAGTCCTATATAAGTTTGAAAAATAGATCTATAGAGTTCCTTTAAGAATATAAGCTTGCAAGAAATATCTACGGTAGTCTTAAGACATGTAGTAATAAGCTTGTAAGAAGTAAAGATACTAGTTGTAAATGTAAGTTTAAATAAGAAATAAGAAGATGGAATGAATATAAGAAGTATATAAGAAGTAATAAGAAATATATTTGCTAAAGTAGTTTTATAGTTCCCTTAAACAGTATAAATAAGTAGATGTTAATGTTATATGTGAATTTGTAAAAGTGTAAATGTTAAGTGTGAATCTATTCTTAATGTATATGGTGAAAGATCCCGAGACACAGAAGGTTAGTGTCCCAGTAGACTGCAAAGTAGGCAGTCTGAATGGTTTCAAAAGCTCCAGAAGCCGCTAAGAAGCTAAGAATGGCGGACGCCAGAACCAGCACAAGGCATCCACAGCTGAGATCCGTGGAAAATCGATGCAACACAGAAAAATCTGAGCTAACATCAAAAACGGTACGGTTTAGAATACTACTGTACGTAGAAAGGTCTCTGTGAGAACAAAAGTTGCAGAGACACTTGTTTGAACTAAAATTATTAACTGCAAACAGTTTTGGTTGTAAAACGTCTCTTCATATTTGGAAGTGAAAGCCTGATACCAGAATTTACTTTTTTGAAGTTTTTGAACTTAAAATGAGATAAAACTACAAAAAGATTTTGGTTATGGATTTCTCATATTTGGAAGGCTAGTACCAGAATTTATCATTTGAATTTTGAGACTTAAGAAATAAAATGCACAATAGAGATTTCATTTCAATGGGACAGTTTTGAGTTTATTTATAGTAATGACCTAGGAACTGTTTGCTGGAATTGGGTTAAAAATGGAACTGTTTAAATGAAGAAATTTATTGTTTCTACCTTGACTCAAGATGCAGTTTTGTATATGCATATATGCTGGTGATTCATGTATTGTTCTGTGTTAAAAATGCAATTGTTTTGTGGAACTGTTTATGTAAAAATGGAATCATGTACAGAACTGGTTTTGTGTTACAAATGGAACTGTTTAGATGGAAAAGTTTGGGTTTTCTAACTAGGTTTGAGATTTTGTTTAAAAATTAGAAGGGAGAGTTAATATTCCTTAATCTACTTAATTTAAAAAATTGTTGTTTGAGTGGATTAATGTCATTTTTTTTAGTAAGAAATGCAAATGGGGTATATTAAGAGACTATGTTTAAAGTGTAAAGAGTTTTATTAAGAAAATGCTTTTGGATGTTTTGGTAAAAGTTTTCAAAGTGTGTTAATGGTTAGATTAAAAATATTGCTTTTCAATATGGGTTTGTGGAAATTGTATAAGTTTGGGTTCCTCTAACTAGATTTGAGATTTTCTTTAAAAAATTATAAAGAAAAGGAGGAGTTATGAGATTGAATTGTTTGCAGAAACCTATTGCTATTAATGCACCCTGGTTTTGTGGAGTTAAGGAAATATTTAAGTTTGATGTAAATACAATGAAGTTTTTCCTATGTTCTGTTAGCAAGAAAATTCAAATGATTGAGTTAAAGTTATAAGATGGAGAAAAATTGTTAACTATATATAGCACTATATATTCTAATTCAAATGGCTCTGTTAAGAGTTTGCTTTGAGTTGTAAGATTGGGAGAATTGTGACTATGTATAGCAATAGTTAACCTGTTATGGTAATGATGGAGTTAAGAGATTCTTTAGGTTTGTAGTCATCTTAAGAGTTTTTGGTTTAGAAAGGGCTTGAGGCAGCTAAGACTGCTGTAGTCACCTTGGACCTAATTCAAAAGAGAAATGCCATCTTTATCATCCTCTACTCTCATTCTGGGAGGTGTAACAGCTATGGAGATTGCTGTAAGCCATTAATAATTATTTTTTTTATATATTAAGAAAGGAGGACCTGTGGGAGCCTGTTCTCGGGTTCCTCCTGGCTTTACCCAGCAGGTCCAAAAGAGGATGATTAGGACGATGGGTCTGAGTACAGGTGTCTGAGATGGTCTGCACTTGGCTGTGCTGGGAGAGGAGGTCATTTGCTCCACCCCTTGGCATCTCTATAAATACCCTAGGGCAGAGACAGTCGGGGGCCTATTGGAAAAGGTTCCAGGCTCTCTCAAGGCAATCCTTTATTTTCTATCTGTTTATCTCCGCAAGATTCTCTGCAATAAATCTTCTATCTAATATTTCCTGCTGCTCACACTCAAGAAAACTCTGGGAAGCTGTGGGGTTGGTGGGTAAACGCCCCACAAGTAGCATTATCCAAAGTGGAAATGGCTCAACAGTCACATGCTCATCATCAAAATAGCAAGAGTTTAAGAAAACAATACAATCTTACCAAAGAAGCAGCTCATCAAATAATTAAATGATGTGGGGAATGTCCAAAATATTTTCCTGTCCCTCACTTAGGGGTAAACCCTCAAGGTCTTCTTCATAATCATCTATGGCAAATGGATGTTACAGATTGCAGAATTTGGCAAATTAAGATATGTACATGTGACCATTGACACTTATTCAGGATTTTTAATGGTAAGGAAGCTACAAAACATGTAATTATGCACTGCTTGAAGTGTTTTTTCGTATATGGGTATACCAAAAATTATTAAAACTGATAATGGTTCTGGATATAGTAGTAAGGCATTTCAACAATTGTGTACCCACATGGGAAATCATACATAAAACAGGTATTCCTTATAATACTCAGGGCCAAGGTATTGTAGAAAGGGCTCATAGCAGTCTTAAAATATAACTTCAAAAAATAAAAATAAAAAAGGAAAAAATTTACCCTCCATCACCACATAATGCATTAAATCATGCTTTTTGTTCTGAACTTTTTTAATATGGATGTCCATGAGCAGTCTGCCACAGATAGATTTTGGCACAGTGGCACCCAAGCGACTTTTGCTCAAGTGAGATGGAAAAATCCCTGCTCAGGACTATGGAAGGGTCCCGATCCTGTGTTAATATGGGGTCGAGGACATGTTTGAGATTTTTCACAAGAGGAGAATGAAGCTCAGTGGTCACCGGAGCATCTGGTAAGGAGCGTGGAACTAGAAGGTCAGCTCCAATGACCTTCCTATAAAGGAACCAGAATGAAAGTGGCTCAATTAGTGTTTCTGAGGTTTTGTCATTGGTTAATGCAAACAGTGAGGAAATAGAGGTCAGAGCTGTGCTGCTTTTGGCTTTACTAGCTCCTTTAGAAAAATACTTTATATCACCTAATAGCTGGGCAGTATTTTGCCAAGAGCTTTATAGCAGTTAAATACAGTAATTTCACCCTCAGTGTGAAGTGAAGTTTTTTTTGGTAGAACAAACCAAAAGTATTGCTGTAATAGAAACATTTGTCTGAATTGAAGCACTTAGGGGAGCTATTATGAATTTGAGTGAAGGGACAGCCTCTAGTTAAAAACCGTTTACCACTCACAGTGCATCTCTGCCGGTTCCTGAATGGCTAAGAGAACTCAGCAACTTTGGGATGTGGCTTCCTCCCAAGAAGTCCCCTAGGTAAAAGTATCACTACTCTATAATGACAACACTCACTAAATACCAGTGTTGTATAGCAAAGCTGACTATAAACTCTAAACTTTAGAAATAATATACATGCTTCCTGTCTAGTTAAGAGAATCTTTCTAATAGAGATAGTGATAATAATTAAGAGTAAGAAGTAGGGGCTGGAGAGATGGCTCAGAGGTTAAGAGCACTGACTGCTCTTCCAGAGGTCCTGAGTTCAATTCCCAGCAACCACATGGTGGCTCACAACCATCTCTAAAGAGATCTGGTGCCCTCTTCTGGCCTGCAGTCACACATGCTGTATACACAATAAATAAATAAATAAATAAATAAATAAATAAATAAATAAATAAATGAATGAATGAATGAATGAATGAATGAATGAATGAATAAAAAGGAGTAAGAAGTAGAAAAGGATGAAAATAAGATATGTGAGTTTGCAGAAATTATTCTGTCTTGTTAGATCTCTGTGTTAAGAAATCTTTAAGTGTTTGCTAAGTCAGATATATGCTAATGGTAGCCCTATATAAGTTTGTAAAATAGATCTATAGAGTTCCTTTAAGAATATAAATAAGCATGTAAGAAGTATCTAAGGTAGTCTTAAGACATGTAGTGATACGCTTGTAAGAAGTAAAGATGCTAGTTGTAAATGTAAGTTTAAATAAGAAAATAGAATGAATATAAGAATTAAAAATAGGTATATTTACTAAGTTAGTCTTAAAGAGTTTCGTTAAGGATATAAGTAAATAAGAAATCTATAAATATGTAACATGTGAGTTTGTAAAAAAAAATAAATATGAAGTGTGGGTCTATTTTTAGTGTATATGGTAAAAGAACCTGAGACACAGAAGGTAGTGTCCTAGTAGACTGCAAAGTAGGCAGTCTGAATGGTTTCAAAAGCTCCAGAAGCTGCTAAGAAGCTAAGAATTGTGGATACCAGAACCACAACAAGGCATCCACATCTGAGATCCGTGGAAAATCAACTCAACACAGAAAAAACTGAGCTAACATCAAAAACAGTGCAGTTTAGACTACTACTGTAACTAAAAAGATCTCTGTCAGTGAGAACAAAAGTTACAGAGACGCTTGTTTGAACTAAATTGTTAACTGCAAAAAGTTTTGGTTGTAAAACATCTCTTCCTATTTGGAAGTGAAAGTCTGATACCAGATATTTTTTTGAACATTTTGAACCTAAAATAATGAGATAAAACTACAAAAATATTTTGGTTATAGATTTCTTCATATTTGGAAGGCTAGTACCAGAACGTATTTGAATTTTGGGACTTAGGAAATGAAATGAACAATAGCGATTTCATTGCAATGGGATAATTTTGAATTTATTTATAGTAATTGCTACAGGCTGCAGGAATATATCATAAGAACTCAGCTGGTTATGGCAAAGTCACTACCTGGAGGAATCAGGGAATTCCTCCAGAGGAAGCCAAATCCCAAGGAGTTTTTGGTGTTATTTGGCTTGTTATATATCAGCTGTATTCTGTTATGAAAATCATGTGTGCCTTCATAGTTTTTCCTATTGACTTTCCCCTAACAAGGACTAACAGTGTAGACTGATCACTCTCTGGACATACACATTCCAGGTATTTGGAGAATAGCCTCAGGAAAGGCTTTCTCTGGAATCAGATTATCTCCCTTAGCCACTTTCAAGGACTACAGGAAACACCAAGGACTAACAATGATAGCAGCCCACATACAAGTCTCCTGACTTACGGTAAATTCCGCAAGGAGACACCGCCTAGGAGAGGTGGACTTTAAGCAATAGTTTTACACAATTTTGCTCAGACACTCCCTTTATATACCGGGACTTCCAGAGGACAGGATGGAGAAGAGAAAAGAGAATGGAAGAACTAGATGGGTAAGAACTTGAGAGGAACAAACTGAGATGGGGAAGAACTAGATTGAAGGGCTAGAAGACAGTACTAGAGGAACAAGATGGAAGATGAGGAAGAGTCAGATGGGGAAGAACAAGATGAGGAAGAACGAGATGAAGAGAGAGAAGGAGATGGGAGAGGAGATGATATGGGAAGGAACAAGACAGATGAGAACCTAGAAGGGGCAGAACTAGATGAAGGAATTAAGATAGAACCTAGAGGGGACTGCAGACAAGTGTAGAGAGAAATCAGGCTAGAAATGAGCTAAATATGAAAGCAGAATATAAACTTGTAACTGACACAGAAAAATAAAGTATATGGACTAAGGAGTTTCATGTACATAGATTCATTTTTTTCCTCAAAGATTAATTATCAGCTGGTTGTAGATTCTTCCTGGACCCTGGGAGGGGACTATCAAGGGGCTGGACCCCATAGTCCCCGATAGTAATGACCTGGGAACTGTTTTCTGCAATTATTTATGTTAAAAATGAAAGTGTTTCAATGAAGAAATTTAGTGTTTCTACCTAGACTCAACATGTACTTTGATGTATGCATGTATGATGATGATTCATGAATTGATTTGTGCTAAAAATGGAATTATACTGGGATCAAAAAAGAGGGTTGTTAATACACAATTGAATTATACTGTATTTACTATGCTATCAAAACATTGAGTTAAATAGCTATTATTGTACATTACATGAAATAAAGAATGACTATATTGGATTACTAAGTTTTCTTTTAATAACATGAGGGGCAACTACAGAAGCCTATGCATAATATGATTGTATCAAAATTAAAATTAAGTCTTTCTTATAATATTTCCTCTCTAAAGGGTAATGAATCATGTACTACCTTAGTTAGGGTTTCTCTTGCTGTGAAGAGACACTATGACCATGGGAACTCTTATCGAGGAAAAGCATTCATTTTGGGTGGCTTACATTTTCAGAGGTTTAGCCCATTATCATAGTAGTACAACATGATGGTCTGCAGGCAGACATGGTGTTGAAGGAGCTGGGCATTTGTACATCTTGATCCACAGGCAACAGGAAGTGGTCCGGGACACTGGGTGTGATCTGAACATATAGGAGACCTTAAAGCCCACCCACACAGTGACACACTTCCTCCAACAAGGTCATACCCACTGCAACAAAGCCACATCTCCTAATAGTGCCACTCCCTTTCAGATTATGGAGGCCAATTACATTCAGACACCCACAGGTACTAAGTATTAATGTTCACAAGGATGTATGATATGTCCTCCTGTATGAGAAAACAATGAAACCATACTATTGAGAAACACTAAAAGTATAAGTTTGTTTCCAAACCATAATTTATTAGACAATGAAATTTTCAGTAGTGCCCACCCAAGGGCCCAAGACAGATTACATGAAGTACTCAGCTTACATTTAACCAAAGTAGGAATAATGAAAAGGATACTCCTTCTCTTCCAATTGCACAGGAAGACTAGAGAGGCTCTTCTTCAATACTGGCTATGCTTTTTGAGATACCTGTTTTTTGGTTTTTGTTTTTTTGTTTTTTTGGGTTTTTTTGGGGTTTTTTTGAGACAGGGTTTCTCTGTGTAGCTTTGCGCCTTTCCTGGAGCTCACTTGGTAGCCCAGGCTGGCCTCGAACTCACAGAGATCCGCCTGCCTCTGCCTCCCGAGTGCTGGGGTTAAAGGCGCACGCCACCAATGCCCGGCCGAGAAGACCGTTTTAATATCTTTGCTTTCTATGTCTTGTACAGGGTAAATTTTTATTTTTCCAATTTTTTCATTTGCTTAAAGAAAAGCTACAGCATTGTTAATTCCAAGGAATCCTGGTGTATTATTTGCTATTCATGGCCAAACATATATGTGAATCAGAAGTCTTTCTGTAATGAGCATAATAAAAAATATCGGGTGGTGGTGGCACACGCCTTTAATCCCAGCACTCAGAAGGCAGAGCCAGGCGGATCTCTGTGAGTTCGAGGCCAGCCTGGTTTACTGAGTGGGATCAAGGACAGGCACCAAAACTACACTGAGAAACCCTGTCTCAAAAAACTGAAAAAAAAAATCTTTTAGAAATAAAAATAGCTTAGTCAGGAACCCCACCACTAAGGCTGTACCTGATAACCAGAACCCAATGATATCACTCACTCAATATAAGCAGACACATTCCTAGAACCACATGACACACAAAGGACAGTATATAAGCAGAGACCAAGAGTAATGCTCTGCTCTGCACATCTACAGAGACCACCTTGATCTGTCCTACAGAAGGAGAGTTCCCCCCAGGATTACAATTCCTGAATCAGAGACTTCTGTTAGTGACTGGACCTCACTATCAGCTAAGGTACTTGACACAGGTGAGGAACCATGGGGTGACAGGTGTAGAAACTGAGTTAGAAACTGAGTGTAAACCTTGTGTGATGGCCATAAGCATAATAAAGTATAATCATTAATATACAACCTATGCTTATCTATCTTCCTGCTCATAACATTTTTCTTTCCCCCCACTTGCTCTCCAGCATTTGTTGTCTGTTGTTTAGTGGGTCTTTGTCATTCTGACTACATTTACCACAATTCTTAACAACAGACCAAAACCACAATCTATACAAACAGGAGCAATTTTTTACAATATCAACAACCTTCAAAATATAGGCAATATAACTAGTTTTAAAAATATAAAATAACAAATGACTCAAAAGGACAGTTATGAGTTTGTGTGTATTCTAACATGAGGATTAGCCAGGCTGTCCCAGGAACATTCGAAGACTCTAGCAACTTCAAGACTCTAGCAACTTCTTATATTTTTAATAGTGAGCCTAGTCTGTAATGGCTGAGCCATCTCTCCAGCCAGACTCCAGCAATTACTATTGGTTCAGAAGGCAGTAGAGGCCCCATGGAAAACTTTGTAAAGCAGCTAGGCATCATGAAGTATTGGAAGGCCCTTGACTTCAAGAAGGGTCTAGAGAGTGGCTTAGAGGCAAAGAATTGCAAGGCAATCTGGTAGCAAGAAGGAACTTGGAAGGGCAAGTGGATACCTGCTTCACTTTCCCTGCATCAGAGGTTCACCTGTTTGGCCATGGCCAGC